>CATIWQ010485939.1:0-35636 GCA_949673415.1 Euphorbia schlechtendalii | reverse complement strand
AAAATCTAAAAACAAACAACTAGTCTAAAAATATGAAAAAGAAAAGCAAAGAAAAGAGAAAACCCGTTCTATTGAGAAGGAGAATCCGGGGGACTAGGAGTAAATTGACAATTTTGTTTTTGAAAGAAGGATAATAATTTTAGAAGCATCGATTTATTATTCTTCTTAAGAATCTTCATGTCTCTTTTCATTACTCCAAGCTTCGCTTGGCAATTATCTCATTTTTGTTGCATGCTCGCCTTCCAATCTTTCAGAGCTTCATCTTTGTCTTCTTCGTCTTCTTCTACTTCAAGCATTGGAGCTTTTCCATGTCGATGGCTAATAGTTGGATTAAATGGTTCGATGGTAGAATCCTCATGAGCTAAGATTAGCTTGTTGGTGCGGTTGGAGTAGGAGTAGAAAGAATATACACCATCATTCTCTTGAAGAAGTTCAGTATTCTTAAAATATGTCCCATCCATATTGCGAAAATACTCACCCTGTTGTTGGACATAGGGGAGTTCACCTCTTGCACCCAAGATGATAGCGGTGATAATTTCGGCCACTCCAATCTTGTTTCTCATACTTGTAGAATTCTTCTTCATCATATCCCATATGATATCCACGAATTCCGCTTTTTGCTTCATCAAAGCGCAAGAAAGAACAAATAAATCTTTCTTTTGGACTTTGGTATTCTCTACTCGATAAAATACCGAAGTGGAAAGGTATTTGTGGAGAAGAAGAATGCACTCATCCTTCATAAGTTTATTAGGAGAATTTTTAGGATCGAAGACTTACATGATAATTCTACCCAAACTCAATTTGGTTGACAAGAATCCGTCATGCTCGATGAATTAACAATTTCGAATCCGAACCATTCACCTATAATCTCTCTTGTGACGGTGTAATGTTGTCCTTGATTACAAAATTGAATCACCCTCTTCCTTGCATATTCATAGTCGAATGTTACTAGACATTCGAGAATCCAATCTCGATTTTGTTGAAAATGCAAATCCACAAACTTTGTGAGTCCAACAGCCAAAAGATAAACCTCTATCTCTCCACGGAGATTCAATATTTCCAAGAAGACCAAATCTAGGAATATCATTCCCGTGATATCCAATTTATTAAGCTTTTGATAGCATTTTCCTTCTTCTCTTATCCTTAAAGGGAAAGGACAATCATACTCCTCCTAGTATGTTTGGCTTTCTCTTCTATTTGTAGATTTCTTCAAAGGCATCTTGATTGTTTTGAGGTGTAAAGGTTAAGAAGAAAAAAATTGAATGTTGAAGGTTGAAGATGAAGAAATTTCAGAGATTTTGTAAGCTTTTTGAAGGTTTGATGGCTAGGGTTAAACTTAGACCTATTTATAGAGGTTTAAGAGGTCTCTAATTGGTAATAATTATAGCCATCAGTGCTCAAAACTAGCCATTAATGGTGGTTTTAGCCATCTATCGCATGTCAGATTACGATTTGTAATAGTTATAATTTGCCCATGTCGCGATCGTGAAGGCTTGTCATGATCGTGATCTTCTTCATGATAGGAATAAAAAGTTTATTGCAAATTGTCATGAGTGCGAGTTGAATGTCATGGTTGCGATCTTCTTTAATTCTTCAAATTTTCAATTTTTAGAATTGTACCTAAAATAACTTAGAAACACAAATACAAACAAACATTGTTAAATACAAATGATAAATATTCACTATTTTATACCTTGAGTAGTCAGGGTGAATATAGCAATTGAACATCAACATTTTGTTGTTCAAATTTTCATTTCATATTTAACACACCATTACAAAAAAACAATAGATAAATAAGCAAGCAAACAAACAAACACCAATAAACAACAAACACATGAAGAAAAGACTATACAAGTTTCTAAACCTAAATGAAAAGAAAACGATCTATTCAGGAGTTAGCGATTCAATCATTTTATCAATCTTATAATGGGACTCCCGCAGATCTCTTTCAACATCATACCCCAGATTGTGGATGTCGTTAATCTTGTGATGAATAGAGACTTGTTCTTCCACTAAGTCATTCAACTTCCTCCTAAGATTGGTTGAACTATTCCCTTCTTCTCTAGCGATTTGTTTTTCTCGCTTTTTATCGGCTTCTACTCGCTCATCCAATGACTTCCAATCATAGGTTATCCCATTTTCTCCAATGCATTTAGTTAGAAATTCGAACTTGAAGAAAACTTCCGTAGTTAATTTCAGAATTTCATCTTCATCAGTAAAGACTTCCCCAACACAAGGAATTCTCCCAACTTATCCTAGAAAATTTGCCGTAGTTTGACACCCATACACTATCCTTCCAAGATCAATTGAGGTAGACATAAGAGTCTCCATCAAAATCCCTATACGTCTACAGGTATGCCATTCCAAACTGCTTCCAAGATAAACAATTCTTGAGCAATGACCGTGTCGGAACTAGTATTACCAAACAGCACACTACTTAGATAGAAGTGTAAAGCAAGCAAATAGGGGTCACGTATCCACCGATTATAGGCAGATTCCTACTTGTATTCGACTTGGCCAGTAAGGCGATTCCAAGTTGGTAATGAATCCCAACCAGGAAGCATTTTGTAGTAACAATCTTTAGAGAATCCCAAATTCTTCTCTAGTGCTTTCCTTGACAACTTATGCTTCTTCCCTTGGTGACGATATTCTAAACAATCCATCTTATCATTCATCCATACTAATGATATCAACATTTCCTTACAATTATCTTCACTATTTCTAATGATCATGTTGGAATAGATAACGAAATTTAGAATTCCAAGGTAATACATTATCCTATTGTAGATTCCTAAATGAATGAAACTATTCCTATGGATGACATAGGAACTCGTGAATTCTGCATCTCTGATAGTTTCGAAGTGATCACCTTCCTCTCAAGAGTAAATTAGAAAAGGCGCTTCATTCCACTCTTGCAGATTCGAAGGAGGAATGAGAATAGATTTGATAGGGGGCACCATTTTGAAAAGGAAAAGGATTGAATGATTTTTAAGGTTTGGAACAAATATGTTGTATAAAGAAAAAGGATTTTTCAGATTTCTAAAGTGAAAGATTATGAGAATTCGCACTCTTATATATAGAGTATGAGAGAAACCGTTAAAAAACTGCCAAACCGCTGCAATTTTAGCACAAGTCACGATCGTAACTAAGTAAAACAAGAAACATAATGCTTTAACAAGGAAATTCATGAGCGTGAGAGGGGGTCGCAAACGTGAATAGAAGAATTAAGATGAAATATTATGACGTATCACCTCCAAGAGGATTATTTCGTAATCTTTTCACATCTAAGTTACAATTGACAAATTATACAGTTTAGGAAAGAAATTAAATAGATATAATTAGAAAATGTACCGTATCTCCAGCAATTTAATCACTAGAACGCACTTACCTTCCCCTGCAACAGCGCCAAAAACTTGTTCGCAAGGATTTGACTCTACTAACTCTGAGGATTTATATTTTGTAAAGAAGCCAAAAACCTTGTCTCCCACTTTCCTACCATAAGATAAGAGTTCAAAATATGAACAGGTGTTGTTAATACCGCTTATCTAAATAGAAAAATGGTGACCATTGCAAGTATATAGTTACGATGTAGTTTTAAAAGATATCGATCCCACAGGGAAGGAACCAATTCTAAAGATCAACAAGAGGAATAGAACCAAAGAAAATAATGTAATTTATTTTGGAGGATTTGAAATGATGGATGGATAGACAAATGTATGAAAGATTGGAGAAGATAAAAAGTATATAGATATTCCCTATGAACAAGTATAGCAAAGAAAACATGCAAAATCATCAAAGATATTACGTACACTAGATTAATTTAACAGATTCAGTGCTAGACATTCAGATATTCAATTATTCACCACAGAGCAACACATGAAATGACTTTTCTAAATCTAGTGAAAATGAATTAAGATGATTTTATAAACTTGGATAATAATAGTACTATGCTTAGTACGGGTAGCTCTCACAAAGCCATATTTGGCAAGTTACCATTCCAAAAATGTTAGCTCACTAAACAGTGTTATAATTACAGATCCAGTGATTATGCATAATCTCGTAAACCCCGAAATTACTCTTAAAGTTAACTCAAAAGCATATAACTTGATTAATATAAAAGACTCAACACGAAATACACATTATGACACATAGACATATCATAGAATTTGAAATAGAAAGTATAAGTAGAAAGCAAATTAAAGTTGTAAGGTATGCAAGTGAAAGCTAAAGTTGATCAAACCGGTATCCACTCTTTAATGGGAGTCGTCAATTCCTGCAATTCCTGTGTCTGCTCTCGACTCGTACAGGACCTCCGCTAGGATCCTATTCTTTGTGCATATTGAATAAACAAATATTGAAGAATGAAAACTTTTATTGATAAGTGATTTGTAATTACACTTATATAACAATCGCTAAAATAAGTAGAGAAATCTAGTGATCAAAATAAGGTTCGAATCACTTATACATTTTCTTGCTAACACTTATGAACATAGGGAAATCTAGATATTTTTACTCTCTATCTATGCATAAACTATGCACTATGACACACCATATAATCCACTACATTCATGCCTCACGAAATTGGTGAGTTTGGATCCCTATTTATAGAGTACAAAGGGTTGCATCTATCCAAACAAAGAGTTTTTTCCATTGGCGAAGAATTACACCACTTCATTATGATTGGTTGAATTGGTTTGATCTTATCCACAAAGGAAAGGCACCTTTTCATGATTGGTTGACTTCCAAAAGGTGTCTTTTGATTTGGTGGTTAATGGCGGTTGATCGTTCTTATCTGGTGGTTGAAAGAAGAGAAGAGTTGACCAAAAAATTGTCAAGGTCGTGACCATGAATACTTGATTGGCAACTTTCTATTGTGAAAGTTAACAAGTCGCGACCATGATATGTGTGTCATGATCAAGACTTTCCCTTTTTCACATGATTGCTTTTTGCAATTTCTATTGATCTTTGACATCATCAATCCTTTGCCAAATCCTTAAGTTCAATGCATCTTTTTGTACCTTTTTCACTCTTTTTTCATAGATTTCCAACTTTAATCATTTTACTTCCAAGATTTACCTAGTACCTGCATTTGCATAAAAAACAACTACATACCTCGTGAAATCTTTTATATGAAGTATAGAAATGACTTAAACTATAGTGTTTAATGTGTAAATTTATCATGATAATAAGTGCAATTATACACTTATCATTATTCTATCAACTTCAATGAAGAAGAAGATCAACCTCAGCCTCAACATCTCATTGTACAGACTCTCGTTGTAGAACGAGTCTTCCAAGAGAGATTAGAACTCATTACAAACACCCATTAGAGAGTATTGTAGATGATGTTCATAATCCAGTGATGACGTGGGGTCAGCTCGGTAGGATGATGAGCCATCCAACTTTCATCTAATTGATTAAACCTAAGAATTTTGAAGATGCGGAAGGAGATCACTACTGGATGATCGCAATGCAAGATGAATCGGATCAGTTGAAGCACAATAATGTTTGGGATTTAGTTCCTACGACCAAAGGGAAATCAATCATCGGCACCAAATGGGTTTTCAAGAACAAGCTTGATGAAGATGGCATTATTGTTAGGAACAAGGCCAGGCTTGTTGCTCAAGGCTACTACAAACAAGAAGGAATCGACTATGATGATACCTATGGACTTGTAGCTTATCTTGAAGAAATTAGGATTCTCTGTGATTTTGCATCGCATATGAATTTCAAAATGTTTAAAATGGATTTCAAGAGTGCTTTCCTAAATGGCTTCATTCATGACGAAGTTTATATGAGCCAACCCCCTAGCTTTGAAGATGCGAAGAATCCTGATCATATCTTCAAACTGAAGAAAGCTCTCCATGGATTGAAGCAAGCACCTTGTGCTTGGTATGAAAGGCTGACTTCTTACTTATCAAAGGCTATGAATGAGGCAAAGCAAATACAACTCTATTTATCAAGTGAAGGAAGGAAAGATGTGTTACTAGTCCAAATCTATGTGGATGATATCATATTTGAAGAAACTAATGAAAGCTTTACAAGGAGTTCAGTAAGTAGATGAAGAGCGAGTTTGAAATGCAAATGATGGGAGAGCTCAACTTTTTCTTCAAACTTCAAATCAAACAAAGTGAAGATGGAATCTTCATTAGCCAAGTTAAATATGCCTAGGAATTCGTGAAGAAGTTTGATATAGAGAATTCGAAGCCAATGTCCACTCCCATGGCCATTGACAATATATTGAGTAATGATAAAGCTAGTAAGCCTATAGAAAGTAAGTTCTAAAGAGGTATTATAATTTCTCTCCTTTACTTAACTACTAGTAGGCCTGATATTCAATACTCTGTATGCTATTACACACGTTATCAAGATGACCCCTTGAGAATCTCACTTAGCAATTGTTAAGAGAATTCTCTGATACTTGCAAGGTTTTATTGATGCAGGTCTGCAGTATCCCAATAGCTCAGATCTCACTCTTAGAGGTTACAAAGACGCAGATTATGGAAGAGACAAGCTTGACATGAAAAGAACTATAAGAGGATGCCATTTTCTTGGAGAATGTCTTGTCTCTTGGTATAGTAAGAAGCAAACTTTTGTTGCACTAAGTACTGCAGAAGCTGAGTACATGGCAGCAAGAAGTTGCATAGCATAATTGCTATGGAATAAGCAGCAACTAGAGGATTATGGTATGAAGTAAAAATGCCTCGAACTTATGTGTGATAACAAGTGTGTAATTGACCTATCCAATAATCCAGTTCAACATGGTAGGATGAAGCATGTCAATATATGACATCACTTCATAAGGGATCATGTGTTAAGGGTAGATGTCACATTAGAAAATGTTCCTTCAGAAGAGCAGCGAGATGATATATTCACAAAGCCATTAGTAAGGGAGCAATTTAACACACTCAGAGAACTAATTGGAATAGCGAACCCAATTTGATAAAAACCTAAAAAATTTAGCTAAGTGTTTAAAATTAAGACCAAAAGTTGAGCTGCATAGAATAAGGTGACACATATTTAACCCTATTTATTTTTGCATTTACTGCATTAGTTTAAGTTTTCCTGGTTAAATCTCAAAAAACTTATTGAAAGGTCTTTTTGAATTGGAACCGTCTAATCAAAAACTTCGTTGTTTAACTAAGTTGATTAAATTCTTGTTCAATCTCACTGTTAAACTTGATATTTGCTTGTGGAAAGGACACGTGTTGTGTTGTAGGGAAATTACCTATGTAAGGGATAGCAAGTTGGAGAGAGAAACTCACTTGCAATTTGAACTCTCAAAGTAAATTCTCTCTTAAGAACCCTAATTTCTATTTCTTAGAATCTCTCTGCAATGGCATCTTCTCAACAATCTCAAGGAAAATTTATGTTTATCCTTCAAGACAAATCTTAGCGAAATATGTTTGTCAACATTTATGCAACAATAGAGAAGATAATTTTACCTTCAAGCATTATGTTCACTCATGTGAAAGGGGAATGGATAAAGGACTTTGGTCCAATTTTCAAAGTGGACTATGATGGACTTATGAGGAGCAAGACTATGCATTATGGACCAAGTAATAAAATCTTAGCAACTTACTACTTCTTGATGGGCTAACAATCAAGTAAGTGATGAGGAAGTTCTACTCCAATCTCTACACAATCGAGGGATTCCTGATATCTTGATGATAAAGATTGACCAAACCTCTTACCTTAATTCTACCAAGTTTATTGCCAACGTCCTGCGCATGCCTTTGAAAGACACTGTGCTTAGAAGAAATGGTGATGAAGAAGCTGTGGCCATTGTAGAAGATTGGGAACTTCTAGTAGATTATGGGTTAGGCGAAATTAATGCCTTTGGAATGACATGGAGGGTGAGAGTATGCCACAAGCTCATAATCAAGGTCATTATGCCTAAGATTAGATCTCTCACCAGTTGTACTAAATTTGAGTGATGTACAGTGTATCACATGGTGGAAGGGAAGTATTTTAACTGGCCTATGATGATTTTGATCATCTCACCAATGTAACTACTATATTCCATTATGTTACCTTAGTACTGCTATAGTGAAAGCTGTAAGGATGGATGTATCTAAATTTGTGGGTGAAAGTGGAGATTCGCTCCTTCCATTGAAGGGAACTTTGGATTTCCAACACATCAAGAAGTTGAAGTTCTCTCAGCTCCACACTAGATATACTAAGGCCCGGAATGTCAAGTTGAAAAAGGCAAAGGTAGAACCATCAGTGTTTCTTGTAGATATCCCTAAAGAGGATGAAGACTCCTTTGTGGCTGACCTAGAGGTTTCAAGTGACGGAACAGCTGAGAGGTGCCTCTGTCAGCTTAAATTGTTCAAACAACAACAACATCAACTACTATAGCAAGTCTAGGAGTTAAGGTAGCAACTCAAAGAAAAAGAGCCAGCCTAGCAAAATCAAGGGCAGTAGTTGTGCCTGCCCAAGCACATTGAAAGAATAAACAAAAGCTAAAGACCCGAGACTAGAGGGAAGTTGAGGCAAAGGTGATATTAGAAGAAAAGGAAGCATTAGTAGAAAAATCATCCTTACCTCCTCCTCCTCCTCATCCAGAGTTTATTGTTAAGGCATGTCAGTAATTGATCTTGGATAAGGATTGAGGGATAGGAAGAGGAAATTTGCAAAAGCGAGGGAAGAAGCTTCCTAGTAGAGTTTGAAGATATCCATAGAGGATAAAAACACTATCAGTCTAGGCACTGCTGAGCAAGTGGAGAAAGTGGTCTCCAAAATAAAAGGAGTGCAAACAAAGAGGATTGCCACTATTAGATCAAGGAGATCACTTCAAGTGATTAGTGACAAGGATGATGATTGTATTGAGGTCATCATCAAGAAAGAATCTGCTCTTCTTGAGGAGAACATCCAATCCCCCCCCTTACACTATGCAAACTAAGGTACCTAAAACTCAAGCTGAGTTACTTGAGGCTGATCCATCTTTGGATCAATCAGCCAACCCATATGCATCTAAATATCCTTCTTACTCTTCTTTTATTAATCCTACCCCTATTTCTATTGTAGATCCCTCTTTTCTTGCACATACTTCTATTGTAAATTCTACTCTTAGCTCCCCATTTCATACTTCTCCAAATCTTTCCCATGAAAAGACCAACCCTTCTTCACCACCTCTACAAATTCAAACTAATATCATTTCTTCTCTTGTAAATTTATCTACTTTTACTGTACAAACTTCTAAAATTCCTCCAACCTCACCCTCTAAACCTAATTTTTTTTAGAAAACCATCCTCAACCCCCTTAATCCCTCTGATTAAGGAAGTGACTCATACTGAGAATTATACCTAGAAGGGAATAGCGAATGTTGGTGGTGTTAAAGCAAATTTAATATCCAAGGAAGCAACACCTTCTAGTAGTAAGCTAATCCAAGAGGATTCAGTTGATTAATCTATTTTGGCTAAGAGAAGAGGGCTAGCAAGGGATAAGTTATCAGCTCTCAAAACTGACGCTGAATTAAGTGGGTCATTTTGCCAAGTGCTACTAGCCTAGGTTTTGATGGACTTGTTTAGGAAGAAAAAGGCCAAGATTTTAAAAGTTGATGAGCACTCCAACATCCCTTTGGATTTAATCTAATATGAAGAGTTTGAGAAGATCCAAAGGAGTCTATTTATTATCAAAACCACATGACGAAAGAAATTAAAAAAAGCTTAGTGGACAAGATGGCGTTAATCCTAACCAGGTTGATGAATTCTACATCTCAGCTCAACAGAGTTATGTCGTCTATTCCAACTTCAAATGTCATTGCAAATGCAATTGCAGGTGAAGTGAAGAATACTATTGATATCGCTTCAAAACAGTTGAGTAGTCTCAATGCATCTTTGGCTACATAAACTACGCAATTCCATATGTTTGGCGAGGAGCAAGCCAAAATCAAGGTAAGAATTGACAAGCAGTTCATTGACCTCTCCAAATAGCTGGATGTCAACACAGAATTATCTCAAAGCATGTGCGACATGATGGATAAGATGTCAACACTAATTCTCGCATATGACAGGAAAGTAGATGAAGCTGTCAAGAAGGTAGATAAACCAATGCTCAACATGGATGCCTTGAGTGATAAACTGGACTCATCTTGCACTCTTATAAAGTCAAATATTGAATATGCAATGAAGAAATGTAAGAAAGCATTAATTAATACCATTGGAAATTATTTCCAAAGCCTACTAAGTTAGTCAACCCTAGTAATGTCCTCATTATGCACAAGACACTCAACACCCTAGTAGACAGTATCAATGAGCTACAAGAAAAAGTTCAATGATTGGTGGAGAATGGAGAGCATGATGCAAATGATATAGATTACCCAACTAAATTGTTAATCTCATGTGCCCGAGGATCATTTAAATGGAAGCTAAGTTGAGAAAATCATTATCAAAAGCTGATTTCAAAGGTCTATTGCAGAGCTTTCAACAATTTGCTTACCAAGGCTTTTATTAAATTGTTCATCTCAAAAGGTTTCATCTTTTATTGTTGCAAGAGCTTAACGATCAAGAGGTTCTCTCAGTGCAAGGAAAGGAGCAACTCGAGAATGAGACATTTCTAACTATTATAGGAAAGTAGGAGGATTTTCAAACTATGATCAACTCCTTTAAAACCTTCCTCAAACGGATTATGATGGAGTAGATGATAAAGGGGGAGAAAGTAGCTGAAGATGATTGCAAAGCTGCTCAACATCAGAGATCATATATCCAACCTAGATCGCAACGTCCACTAGAGTAACATCATCCAAGGAACTCAACAAGAGGCGGAGGTTCATCTTCTCAACAAGATCTCAGAGGGCGCGACCCCAAGCTGCGTAGATAGTCAATAGAATAGAATCTCTTATAATAGCACCAAAATGCAAAAACTTAGTATAGGGCACTATTATGTAATGACTAAATTATCTAATGAAAATTACAAGTTTGTATCCAAGTTAAAAGCTTCTTAACTTAATATAACATTTGTGTTATTCTTACATATAATGTTTCTACAAGAATTAACCTAGAACAACTTGAAAGGAAAAGCTGAGTAAGACAAAGTCCCAAGTTAAAGAAAAGTTCTCTTAGTATGGGGGAGTTGATGCTGATTGAACAAAATCCACTCAGAATGGGGGAGTCTTACATCACTTACCAAGTTTCCTATATTCATAAACTATTTATTTAATTAACTTCTTCTACTACTTAGTTTGTTATCTATTCCGAAATGGGGAAGATTATTGAACCCAAGTTAATAGTACTTTATAGTAGTTAAAGTTTTGGAAATAACAAACTAACTAGGATACTGAAATTAATTAGGTACCAAGTATACTCTTAGTTAGGAAAGTTTTACTTGAGTATTATTTGAGGAAAACAACTTAGTTTTGCTGAATCTTAATTAAGTTAAGAGAAGGAAAAGTTGAGTGGCTGTGTACTTCATAGTTTATGTGATATAACTCAACTTTTGCTGAATAGCTTTTATTTTGATAAAAGTTGAGTAACTTTGAGACACTTAGTTATATTATGACACTTATGCATTTAACAGTTTCTATGAAGATAGAATATTCCCTTTGATGCTTTTCATGTGAAAAGAATTAAAATAAAAATGAATATTCATTTGGTTCTCACAACCAAAAGGTGTCAGTACGGAATGTTGGAGATATCTCACAAACATCCAAGGAGAAAAGCTATCTTCTGACATGCTCCATTTGATTGTGTCTTCGCATAACTTTGCAACATCAGCAAAGCAGCTAATTGCAATCTTCTATGTTGCATCTCTCACGCTCCTCTCTCAAACGGATTTGCTTGAAGATATGAGTTATTGACAAATTAAAGATTAAAGGTTTAATCTCGCACTTCGATGTCAAAAATCACTGTCTCTAAACATCTTGGAATCTGATTCAAATGGGTAGATTTAAAAGCTGTGAAGAGAAGAGATTTTAAAGAACAAGTCAAGATGAGAAGTTTGCAATGGCTACTTCTAACTTCTAAAACCATAAATAGGGACTAGAGAAGACGTTTCGACTTGTTGAATCACCTAGAATTTCTTAAAGAGCTTAATATTTATTAAAGCAATCCTAGTGTTCAGAAATTCCAACTCAAGAAATAAAAAGGAAACAACTCAGTATCTAATATGTTTGTTTAGAGAGAAATCAGATAGGCTTAGAATTTTAGCTAAGCTATTACATTGTAAAGGATTCAACACTTTTTATAAGTTGATATCCTTTATTCTTAAATTCTCTAACTTATTTGAGTGAGTCAGTTTAGGAAGGGTACCTAAACTGAGTATTGAGTGGTAGTTAGAAAGGAGGGTACTTTCTATAATTATTTACCCACTATAAAGGCTTCTCTACATATTAAAGGAAAGAAATCACTAATGGAGTAAAGCTTAAAAAGGAATCCGGGGACTAGAGGTAGATTAGGGGCCGAACCAGGATAAATTATCAAGTGTAATCTTCCCTTAATCATCTCTTATTGCCTTAATAGTGTTTGCACTCATACATCATTTATCATTTTTTTCAAACTGCTTAAAAACCATTATGAGCTGAGTAAGATTGCTTAACATAGCATGCAGGTAAACTAAGTCAACTAAGCTTAGTAGTTTAGAGTTTTTAGATCAAAAAGTACACTTAGTTTAACTCACTCAATATGCATGTAAAAACAACTTGGCATTAATTTTTAAATCTATAAAGAAGAAGTAAATCTGCATTCACTCCCTCTACACGATTATTAAGGCTAAAGCAGAGCAATAGGTTTGATCGTGCCTACCACCTGTAATCTCCATTAGGGTACTTCACTTTATGTTAACGGGATAGTCTACTCCCTTTCTCACAAGGTTCAGGGTAGACCTATAGGAAATTGATTATGGTATATCTATTGTGTGTTTTGGTCACAAGATCGGGTATAAAGTGTACTCTACACCTTTGTGTACCAAAATCTAATGGCCCTAAAATGAACCAAAGTAACTCTTTCCCTATATAATATACTCGGGTACTTTGATCCTACCCAAACCAAAGTCCTTTGTACATTACGCAAGGGATGTGATCAGATCCATATCTCCAAGCCCTAAAATGAACTTGGAAGATACTTCACCAAAAGGTACCTAAATTGGCTATGGGGTGAGATAATCCACGACCAAATGCAATCCTAATATTTGCGTAATAAATTTCATCGAATATGTCATAATTCCTAAAATTTTAAATAAAAGTTCTTTATCATGTCAAAAAGTTGAATTTTATTAAAACGTCATTTTTAATAAAAAAAATAAAAGTACTCCCCATCAGAGTCACCACTATGAGCCGACACGTTATCATATGAAAGGGTGGGTAATTTGTTCGAGATATAAAGATACCCATTTGAGACCGATTATGAAAATAATTACATTATGTAATTTTCCACAAAAAGTTCCTACTTTTTAGGCCAAATGTGACTATGTTAAGAAATATATACACATAAAATATTATTTAAGATTATTTTATTAAAATTCCAAAATAAAGATAAAACAAATAGAGTCGTCACTCGGTTAAGCTTCATTGGGAAATGTGGTATACTGATCCAGATTGGGGTTTTCATACCGAAAAGATAGAGATTCTAAGTTCAAACATGATAGCTACTATTTAATATAAAACTTGGGAATTATGTTATATATGATAATTTTGGCATTCCGACAGCATAGTAAATAATAATTTACAATACAAAATCCAACAGAGTAACGACGCTACTTAGGATTTTTTTTATAAAGTTTCCCCTTATTTCAGGAAAACTAGACTGTACTTGTAAGCTCATTTACACATATAAATGCATTTTATTGGAAGATAGTTGTAAAGCAGCTCCAATCAGCTTTTTAATCCCAGAATAAAAATGCGATACGAAAATAATGAACTTAAAAGATGGGTTAAGAAAAAATTATCCTCAGTTACCTTTTCGTTTGTCTAGGATGACTTGAGAGCTGGTTTAGAATTGAATTTTTCAAGAGAATGTTAGAAAGTTGATGGAAATGATATCTAGCAAGTGTATAACTATAAACTTGTAGATTGGGTGAATTTGAGGTTTTTATCGAATTTGAACTAAATTTTATTGTTGAAACTGATCCAAATCGATGTAAGAATGTAATGGAGATGTTTTTGAATGGATTTATTACCTTAAATGTGTGTGTTTTGATGCTTAAAAGTGTGAGAAAAAAAGCTTAAAAGTTGGAGCTATGAAGTGAAATTTTAGATATCTTCAAGAAAATGGAGCAAAGCTACTTATATATTAGGTGGGTAAATGGGCGCGCATCCGTTTACTAGTCAAGATGCTTTCAGAGATTTTTACAAAAATTTTATAGAAATCCGTGGAGAGCATCTTGTTAGGCCTAATTAGGCTTAGGGCGCTCGTTTACGAGGTTTGATTGGAATTCTGACTTTTTCACCTTTTTGTCCAGAATCATAATTTGGGCTTTCCCTAGAATGTGAATTTCGGAATTTTTAGTAGAAAGAATGACAATTCAACTCCGTATGGCTCTTGTCAAATCCCTGATTTAAAATAGGTATGAATTCTCATCGAGCCAAGTGGGCCGTGCTAAGAGCTACATCCTACAAACAATATAAAATCACGTCAACAACAAATGAAAGACTTGTAGAAGAAAATAAAAAATATTAAATCATAAAATTCAAGTTTATTAAGTCTGCCATACAACTCTTCAATTCATCAAAGAGAGAAGAAGTTTCTTGTGTTCATATCAAATCAAATTCATTCAAATCAAGAGTTGTGAGTTCACACGATACTGTGTAAAGTGGTGAACATTGGATGAAGATATTGATGATAAAAAAGTTCATGAAAGAAATCTATACAGGTTTGTACAGTGTGAAGAAGGTCATCCAAGTTTGTACGGTCATGACATATCTTTGTGAAGGGGTACTTGGCAAAGATTCATACGTTTGGTTATTAAGCTTGTAATTGTAATTGTTATTATTATTTATACGAACATAGTATTAAATTAATTATAGATATAATTATTAAAAATAATAACAATAACAAAAAGGTAAAATTTAATCATTAATTGATTAATAACATGTATAAATTATAATATTAAATCTTCCTTGTTCAAAACAACAATAATTCAAATCAATAGAAATACTATTTTTTTAACGTATCTAAACACACATGTTAATAAATTAAATAAATACATATTTTTCTGAACCTAACCCTAGGATTTTGAAGTCTTACCGTTGCCAGTAAGGTTTTGTTGATTTTGATTGTTAGTTTTCTCCATCCGACGGAGCGCTTCAACCATGAATTCAGATGATGTTGCAGAAGAGATACGCAAGAGATACTACGAACTGATTCTTGATGAAGAGGAAAATCCAATTGCTATCCCCATTGTTGTTGCACCAAAGCATGAATATTATTTCGTTGGAATCCTTTGCACTGATAAGGACTTTAATGACAAGTATCTTCAAAGGACGTTATCAAAGCTGTGGAAGCCAAAAGAAGGGGTAAACATTAAGTGTATCGGCCCCTTTAATATGTTTTTATTTACATTCTTTCACCGCAAAGACTATGATAGGGTTTGGAAGGGCTCTCCATGGAGCTATAACAATAAGATTCTCATCCTCAATCAAAGGAAGCCGCAGGAAGACCCTGATACAGTGACCCTGACCCAATTTCCATTTTGGATTCAAGCCTTCAGAATTCCCATTGGATATATTTCGAAGTCGGTTTGCAGGAGAGTTTATTTAAGTAGATGAGAACAACTTTAAGGTCTTAAGACCTTTATACCTATGGGTTAGAGTATTAGTTGACACATCCAAACCTATCAAACAGAGAATGCGTCTGTGTATAAATGAAGGGGTGTATGTTGTTGTTCAGTTCCAATATGAAAGGCTACCATCATTGTGCTTAATTTGTGGTATGTTTCAACATATGGAATCTCAATGCCCATTGACCTATGCTGCAATGACCGAACCACCAAGGAGAATGTATGATCAATCAATCCGTGCTATTCTTCGTAAGGATATTATCACTGAGGAGGATCACTGGTTACGTGACGAGAATAGTGTTAGACATGATGTATGCCCTAGAGAAAATTAGGGTGATATGTCTTTATTAGCTATAATGTACAAACAGTTTTGAATTATTAATAATAATTAAAGGCATTTTGTTACTTATTAGTGCTTCTTTTTAATTGTATCTCACTGGTATCATATATATTTGGAGATGTATATGCTCATTGATGAAACAAAGTCCATGACTAATTCATAGCATAAAAGTGCAAGGACATAGTGCGAGCTATGTAGAGTGAGAAGTGCACATACTTGTTACTATGAATAGTCTAAATATCCCTAGTCGTAGTTCCATTGAGACTGGACATCAATGAAGCGGATAGACTAGCATGTGTAAGCTTACTCCTTGGATTAGTTCCAAGCGGCCGATCTCATGAACAGAAGGTGGTACCTTAAGTTAACACATGAATGTATTCGGGTAATAAATTGGAGATCACCATAAGACAGGCACTCAGAAATAACTATATCCATGTGTTGGTGTAATGTCTTATTGCAATAGCAGTACGAGTATCCTTAGACCTGAGATACCAGTTACCTTATGTAGGAGTTGCTATACTTTGGGTCATACTTATTCATACCCTTGCGATCAGGATGACACGGGTGATTACGGGTATAGGGATGATCACATGTTGGTAAGCTGTGTAGTCAAGATGGGATCCATCGCTCCTGATATAGTAATATAATGAAGATGTACCTTAGGGCCACTTGTTGAAGTAACACTCTCATAAACCTCTGAACAGAGTATACGATTGATGGAATGGGTTTCTAGTCAATCAAGATACAAAACCGCTGAGTAGTGTTCTTCATGAACAAGTCTAATTCCAAGATAACTATGGCTATTACATGAGCTGACACTTAATCTGAGCTCAATAAATTGGATGGTACTTAACCTGATAGAAGGAGTGCATTATACAGGTTACTACTGCAAAACTGGATCAAGTCACAAGCACATGACGTTCCAAGCATCGGGTGATCAAATGCTTTGCTAGAAAGCCCATTTGATCATCTAGAGCTATCGGGTTCCATAACGGTCTGGAACACTGAGCCTAAAGGTTCCTGAACGGGGAAGCCAAGTTTAGGTTAACCTCTAGCGGCTCTATACTTTGGGATCCTATGAGGTCACACACTTTAGGTCTTTATCGGACCATATAAAGGACTTATGGATTGGGTCTGTATAGAAAATAGAATTTGTGAAATCAATGAGAGGAATTATTAATTATTTTAACCAAATTAATAATTCAAAGAAATAATGAAAAGATAGGGAAAAATAGTCAAACGGAGCAAGGGAATTTTCCTTTTGCAAGTGGACCCCGAAAAGAACACGGGTTGTTCAAGGTGGGGCTTGCGTGGTTGACATGTGAGCTGAAAAGCTCGAGGGCCGCTTGCCTCACGCTCAAGCGCTACCCATTGCAGCACTTGTGGCATATGCGGGCTTCCCTCATGTCGAGCGTGGGTCAACCCATGGGTCACCATGACATGCGTGGTTGAACCGCTATACAGTGGATGGTTTTATCCCATCCCATTTAGAGTTAGAGGGGGAGTTTAACACTACCCATTTTTCCCTATAAATAGGCTTTCAAAGTCTCACTAATTCACACACACCAAAAAAAGCTTTGAGCTTGTTTTCTCTCTGATTTCTTCTCTTCTTCTTTTTTTGTGTGAGATCCTCCATGAGTTTCTCCAAACAAATTGAAGAGTTATTTTAGAAGGCTCAAAGTTTAAGTGAGTTTTCTATTTCAGATTTTCAGGATGATTAAGAAGTAGTCTAGCAACTGCTATTAATTGATGGGTTCTACCTCTTCGAGGTTTTGGTCAGTGAAGATCCATGTGGATCAAGTCATAGAGGCTCTCCTAGTTTGGAAGCTTGTGCTATCGGAATTACTTGAAAGGGAACGCCGCTACCAAAAGAGAAATCAAGCACGCATCAACTGGTAATACTTTAATCTTTAGATGCTAGGTTTCTTTATATGTTTTATAAATCTAAAAGCATCTATGGAACATTTTAACCTAGATTATAACAATCATGGCATGCTTGGAGATCCTCAAGTTAATTTTAATTTTTTGATTTCCGCATTGCAACATATGCATGTTCAACTACTGTCATGATTAACGAATAGTGGTATCAGAGTCTACTTTATGCTATGCATGATTGATTGTAACACATTAAAATGTGATTTTTTAATGAATTGATTAGTTTTGCTATGCATAACTTAGGTTTTCAATTCATGTTATAGAAAATGATGTGATAACTAGATTAAGGTTTTGCTTAAACTTAGTCTAGGTGATAATCATATAAAATTAGCAATGTTTTACCACACAGGTAAATACTTTAATTAAGGGTCATCACGTACTTCACTTAATTAAAGAATAAAATCTTTAAATCATAATTATCAGTGGTATAACGAATCAAAGTACCCGTGGTAATTTTGGCAAGGAATGGATAAGGCTGCTCATTCACTTTAAGGGGGTCTCTCCTACTTGGAAATTATCATCGGTATTAGATTCAAGTATACCTAAGGGATGTTTATGACTTAATCGATTTTTAGTATGAGAATTTATTTCGCATATGTTTTTACAAATGTCGTTTTAGTTGTTAATATTAAAACATGTAGACATAGGTGCAAGAACTTAAATGTTGACCTTGTTTGTTTTGCATGCTATGTGGAGTCTTGGCATAATAAAATGATTATGATATACTAGCCAGAGTATGTTCCCTTAGAGTTAAGAATTCCTAATAGCCTTGAATTATTATTTCATAATCATATCCATCGTATAAGATGAAAAAATGAAATCCCTACAATTATATTAAGGCAGAAAAATGTATTGCTATCATAAAAGTTGTTATACAAGCCTTATTAATGGATGTAAGCACATGTACAACATGCCTTCCCTCAACATGTGCTTGGTCATGAGACTAGATGGGGTTAGTGCCTTAATTGAAGAGGGTTAGTTGTCCATATTATTGGAGCTAATGCCAAATTGGAGACACATTTGAGGAATCGTACAACTAGGTCTGCACTTCTCGAGAAAGAGAACTCAAATAGATTAGCAATTGCAAGAGATGTAAATGGATGGGTTCCAACCATGGTAATATTGTTATGACTTAACTTGCGATAGTATGGGTTATGATGAGTAACTATGGATGCTAACTACTTAGGAAAATTGGTTCAACCAGATTTCCCGAATTAAATTAGAAAGGGCTATTCAAATGTTGATAAAATAGTAGGAAATTATGTGTTCAATTAAAGACCTTATATTAAATGCATGTACATATACTAATGTCTAAACAAATTCTATCTTATATCCAGGTTGAATAAAGAACACTAATACTGAAAATGCATCCAATCGACAACCATTTTTCGAAGGAGACAATTTTCATGAGTGGTTCAAGTGTGTGGTAAGGTTCCTGAAGAGCCTTGACTTGGATTAAATTTTGGATAATCCATGCCTCGAACCCCCCGGAGGAGATCCACTTATTTATCAAATCGATAAGTACGTGAAGCACAAAAGGCACTGTGATTTCGCAAAGATTTTACAGGGATCTTTGCAAATATATGGACTTAGAGTTTATAATTATGCAGCTTGTAATGATAGATGAACTTAAAATATTCATGCTATCCACAAGTCCAGGGGCTAACACCTCAGCGGTTGAGTTTGCTATGACTGTTTATGATAAATCTGAACAGTTAAGGATATTGGGAATTATTTATCATTAAAAAACCTTAAAACAAATTGTATTGAAAAGTATACTTTCTAGGTATTACAATTTCAAAACACATTTGTATGGTATCGGTGATCATTGTAATTTTTCCGAGATGGTGGACTTATTAGAGCAATATGATATACAGTTTAGAAATAAACTTGAGAATCAACTTGTTGATGAGGATCAGAAGATAAAAAAGTCTAGAACTTTCAAGGTTAAAAGAAGACTCATGAAACGTGCCGAAATGAAACACGGGTTAAGAGCTCGGATTTCTAAACAAGTGAAGAAGAAGCCAAGTCAGGCATCTACTTCAGGTATGTTCATGATAGAGAGTATCTTTACAGTTCCCTATGAGTTTACTAGGGTATTAGATATTGGTTGTAGAACTCATATTTGTACTTCTATACAGGGTTTGCGGAATAGTAGAAGGCTTGCAAAGAGGGAAATGGACCTAAAAGTTAAAAATGGAGCACCAATTGCTACAACAGCTGTGAGGACATATAGCCTTCGTTTGCCTAGTGGCCTAGTTTTAGTTTTGAACAATTGCTATTATATTCCAGCTAATCACTAAGAATATTATTTCTGTTGCACTTCTAGCAACAAAAGGATTTGAAATTTTATTTTCTCATAAGAAATGTCAAATTCAATGTGACAATATTCTTTATGCGTATAGAATATCTTTGAATGGCATATATGTTCTAGATACTAAAACTGAAATTCTAAATATGAACATTGTTAAGAAATCGAAATTAGATAATGAGAAATACTCTTACTTATGGCATTGTCATCTAGCCCACATAAATGAGACTCGCATAACTATGTTAGACAAATGTGGAAACTTAGGCCCAATGGAATGGGCTTCTATGGTGTGTGCAAACCTTGTTTAAAAGGGAAGATGACTAAGAAACCTTTAAAAGAAAGGGTCAGCATGCCACTAGTACTTTGGAAATAATACATTCCAATGTATATGGTCCAATGAGTGTTAATACACATGAGGGTTTTGTCTACTTCATAACCTTTATTAACAATTACTCGCGATATGGTTATTTGTACCTTATGAGGCACAAGTCTGAAAGTTTTGATGCTTTTAAAAATTCAAAACTGAAGTAGACAAACACTTGGGAAAAGTATCAAGACCCTTCGATCTGATAAAAGCGGTGAATACTTATGCTAGGAGTTTCAGGATTATCTAAGGCATAATGGTATTTTATCCCAAGGGACACCTCCTTATATACCCCAATACAATGGAGTGTCAGAAAGGAGGAATTGAACCCTACTTGATATGGTTTAGTCCATCATGAGCCAAGAAGAACTCAACAGATCCTTTTGGGGTTATGAACTTGAGAACGCAGTTTATATACTAAACAGAGTGCCCTCTAAATCAGTTGATCAAACTCCATATGAGTTATGGTATGGTAAGAAACCCGCTCTTTCTCACCTAAGAGTTTGGGGATGTCTTGCATATGTTAAAAGGATAAGTTCAGATAAGTTGGGTGCTAAGTCTGATAGATGTATGTTTGTAAGTTACCATAGGGAGACTATAGGGTATACCTTTTGTGATCCCATGGAACAGAAAGTCCTTGTTTCTAGAAATGCTCAATTCCTTGAGAATGAGCATATACTTGCGAAAGTTAGTGGGAACATTCTTGAGTTAGGTACTCAAGTAGATCAAATAGATAGTCAATTGATTATACCTACACCTATCACACAAGATATTATAAGCATGGAACAGCCTATTATAGCATCGATATTGCGTAGGTGAGGTCAGGCACCAATCGCTCCTGAGCAAGACTTGTTTCTCATCATTGATGATAAACATCTCTTCCTTATGGAATATGATGAGCCCAAGACTTACAAGGAGGCAATGGAAGGCTCGGAATTTGATAAATGGATTTCAGCAATGAGATCGGAGATGGACTCCATGTGCAAAAATCAAGTCTGGAACTTGGTTGATGCTCCAAGTGGGATTAAGTCCATATGATGCAAGTGGGTTTTCAAGAAGAAAATCGATATGGACGGTAACATAGTTACCTATAAAGCAAGGCTGGTTGCAAAAGGGTACAATAAAAAAGAGAGCATTGACCATGATGAAACCTTTTCACCAGTGGCCATGCTGAAGTCTATTAGGATACTCCTTGCCATGGCCGCTCATTGTGATAATGAGATTTAGCAGATGGATGTGAAGACAGCATTCCTTAACGGGAATCTGGACAGGGATGTGTTTATGGCACAACTCAAGGATTTTGGATATAGGGATGGCTCTAAGGTATGCAAGTTGCAGAAGTCCATTTATGGACTTAAGCAAGCATCTAGGAGTAAGAATATTAGGTTCGATGAGACAATCCAAGAAATTGGTTTTGTATCGAATGATAATGAGCCTTGTGCATATAAAAAAGTCTAGTGGGAGTGCGGTCATTTTCCTTGTATTATATGTCAATGACATATTATTAATAGGAAACGATATTCCTTTTCTTCAGAGAGTTAAGACGTGGTTGTCAAAGAAGTTCTCCATGAAAGACCTTGAAGAAGCATCTTTTATACTTGGTATTAAAATTTACCAAGATAGATCCAAAAGGCTGCTAGGTCTTTCAAAAAAGTACATACATAGACAAGGTTTTGGCTAGATTTAACCTTGAGCATTCAAGAAAAGGTTATCTCCCTATGTCTGACGGGATAAACCTTTCTAAATCTGAGTTTTTGAGAAAATAATAAGATAGACTACGCATGAATAGAATACCCTATACCTTAGTGGTAGGGTCCATCATGTATGCTATGGTATGCACTCAGCTTGACTTCTCACATGCGTTAAGTGTCACAAGAAGATTTCAATCTGACCCAGGTGAGAAGCATTGGATGACCATTAAAACTATCCTCAAGTACTTACGCAAGACAAAGGATAAGTTTTTAGTATATGAAGGTGATCTCACTTTAAAGGGATACATCGACGTGAGTTTTCAATCTGACAAGGATGATTATAAGTCCTAGTCACGTTATGTGTTTATGTTTAATGAAGAGGCAGTTGTTTGGAAGAGTTTCAAACAATATACGATTGTCGATTCAACCACAGAATCTGAGTACATGGCTGCTTAGAAGTGGCTAATGAAGATGTCTGGCTTAAGAGATTTATTGGTGATCTCGATGTGGTGTCCAACATTGTAAATCAGATAGCGATTTATTGTGATAACAATGGGGCTATTGCTCAAGCAAAGAAACCACAATCTTGCCAGAAAAATGGACATGTACTTAGTATATACCATCTCATTCAAGAGCTAGTAGCCAGAAAAGATATAAGTTTAGAATATGTCCCAATGGATCAGAATTTAGCTGGTATGTCTTTATTAGCTATAATGTACAAACAGTTTTGAATTATTAATAATAATTAAAGGTATTTTGTTACTTATTAGTGCTTCTTTTTAATAATTTCTCGCTGGTATCATATATATTTAGATATGTATATGACCATTGATGAAACAAAGTCTATGATTAATTCATGGCGTGAAAGTGTAAGGACATAGTGGGAGCTATGTGGAGTGAGAACTTCACATACGTGTTATTGATGAAACAAAGTCTATGATTAATCCCTAATCGTAGTTCCATTGAGACCGGACATTAATGGAGCGGATAGACTAGCATGTGTAGGCTTACTCCTTGGATTAGTTCCAAGTGGCCAAACTCAGAAGTTGAAGGTGGTACCTATAGTTAACACATGAATGTATTCGGGTAATACATTGGAGACCGCCATAAGATAGAAACTCAGAAATAACTATATACGTGTATTGGTGTCATGTGTTATTACTGTAGCAGTATGAATATCCTCAGACCTGAGATATTGGTTACCTTATGTAGGAGTTGCTATACTTTGGGTCATACTTATTCATACCCTAGCGATCAGGATGACAAGGGTGATTACGGGTGTAGTGATGATCACATGTTGGTAAGTTGTGTAGTCAAGATGGGATCCATCGCTCCTAATATAGTAATATAATGGAGATGTACCTTAGGGCCCCTTGTTAAAGTAATGCACTCATAAACCTCTGATCAGAGTATACGATTGATGGAACAGGTTTCTAGTCAATCAAGATACAAAATCGCTAAGTGGTGTTTTTCATGAACAAGTCTAATTCTAAGATAGATATGGCTATTACATGAGCTGACACTTAATCCGAGCTCAATAAATTGGATGGTACTTAAGCTGATGGAAGGAGTGTATTATACTGGTTACTACTGCAGAACAAAATCAAGTCATAGGCATATGATGTTCCAAGTATCGGGGGATTATACGCCTTTTCTAGAAAGCCCATCTAATCATCCAGAGCTATCGAGTTTCATAACAGTCTAGAACACTAAGCCTAAAGGTTCCCGGGTGGGAAGCCAAGTTTAGGTTAACCTCTAGCAGCTCTATACTTTGGCATCTTATGAGGTCACACACTTTGGGTCTTTATCGGACCATTGGACTAGGTCTGTACCAAAAATACAAGTTGTGAAATCAGTGAGAGGAATTTATTCACAAGATTTTGAGTAAACTCATTCCGAAAGATTTATACCCGGTAATGGCATAAAAACTTGTTCCCAACTTTTCTACTAATAAGATAAAAGTTCTAAATATGAACAGGTTTTGTCAGTGCTGCTTATTAAATAGAAAAATGATGATAACTGCAAGTACAAAGTTGCGATGTAGTTTTAAAAGATATAGATCCTACAAGGAAAGAATTCGGTTCTAAGGACCAACTAGAGTTACGGAACAAAAAGAAAATATAATAAATTGTAGGGTTTGGATGGTAGACTGATGAATAGACAGATGCATGAATAGATTAGAGAAGATGTAAACTATATAGATATTCCCTAAGAGCAAGTATAGTAGAGAAAAATATGCAAAGTAATCAAAGTTGTTTTAAACACTAGATAACTTCAACAAACTTGGTTCTAGACTCCCAAATATCCTATAATTCACCGTAGAGAAACACATGAAATGACTTTTCTAAATCTAGGGTAAATAAATTATGACACTTATAAGAACCTGGATAACAATAATACTATGCTTAGCACGGGTCGCTCTCACATAGCCATATTTAGCAAGTTACCACTCCACAAATGTTGGCTCACTAAATAACGTTATAATCACAGATCCAGTATTACACACAATCTTGTTAAACCCAAAATAACTCTTAAAGTTAACTCATAAGCATATAACTTTATTAATATAAATGACTCAAGATGAAATACTCGTTATGACACATAGACATATCATAAACTTCGAAATAGAAAGTATAAGTAGAAAACAAAGTAAAGTTGTAAGGTATGCAAGTGAAAGCTAAAGTTGATCAAACCGTATCTACTCTTTAATGGGAGTCGTCAATTCCCGTAATTCCTACATCTACTTTGAATTCGGTCTCGACTCGTACAGAACCTCTGCTAGGATGTTATTCTTTCTGAATATCAAATAAATGAATGTTGAAGAACAAAAACTTTTATTAATAAGTGCTTTGCAATTACACTCATACAATAATCACTCGAATATGTGGAGAAATCTAGTGATCGAAACAAGAATCGAATCACTTATACATTTTTCTCTCTAACACTTTGAACTAGAGAAATCTATATCTTTCACTCTCTATCTATTGCTGCCCTCTATCATATGCTACCCATACATATCCCTATATATCCCAAGAAAATGGTTGATTTTGAACCCTATTTATAGAGTGCGAAGGGTTGTGTCTATCCAAACGAAGAGTAGTCTCCATTGGTGAAGAGTTGCATCACTTCATTGTGATTGGATGCAAAGTTTCATCCTCATCTTCAATGGATAGACAAATTTTCGTGATTGGATTGCTTCCAAAAGGTGTCTTTTCGTCTGACAGTTGGTGGCGGTTGATCGTTTTTATCCGGTGGTTGGTAGTTGAGAATAGTTATCCATAACTGTCATAAGTTGTGAGCGTGATATACATGTCACGATTGTGAACTTTCGTTGTTAACTTTCTGTTTGTGAAGAATGACAAGTCATGACCGCGAATGGGTGTCACGATCGTGACATGTGCTTTTCTTCATGATTCTTCTTTGCAACTTTGCCGATCTTTGACAACTTCAATCCTAAGCCAAATCCTTGTGTTCGACACATCTTTTTTTGCACCTCTTTCACTCATTTTATATAGAATTCCATCTTTAATCATTTTACTTCCAAGATTCACCTAGTTTCTGCACTTGCATAAAAAACAACTACATACCACGTGAAATCTTTTATATGAAGTATAAAATGACTAAACCATATTGTTTTATAAGTAAAAATATCATGATAATAAGTGTAATTATACACTTATCAGAATTATTAATTGGTTTAACCGAATTAATAATTCAAAGGAATAATGAAAATATAGGGAAACACTAGTACAGAAAAGGCTTTTAGGGACCCTTTTTTTGGTCTTTTCTTGACGATTTTGAACCGTCCGTACAAGCCGTGACGGTATTGATAAAGAACTAAGGTGGACGATTGAGAACCGTCCGGAATAAGGAGCATTGCGAACGGTTCTTATAAATGAACCGTCTGGAATGCTGTAAAAAATGGACTGCTCCTAGAGCTATATGGACCGAGCATTAATAAGGACAGTTCTTATAAAAGAACCGTTCGTAAAGAGCATTTGGGATGACCATCCCGAATGCTAAAATTTTTTTAAAAATAATTAATTTTAAAAAATTATTTATGAGCTACGTAAATTGGATTGAAGGGAGCCCTGTACTACGTCACTTGCTGTGTTATTAAGTTACTATACTTCGAGGATGGGAAATACATAATAAGTTACCTTTCATAATAGCAAGTCCTCGAATCCGAAGCTCGCCGCTACGAACACACCAACAACAGTTTCTGCAATCCAACCAGCATATAATCCCACCAAAAGAGGCTTACAAGGCAATTTATCTCACTTCTGATCATTCCTCTTCAACCCCTTACAAGATAAATAATATAGATTATCAGGATTTATGAAAATAAAATAACACGAAAAAGTGTTTGCTTTTGCCTTCAAATATAGATTTTGGAATTTAGCTGCTAATAACATTAGTCCATGACTTGTCTTGCATTTTCTATTAAATTTCAAATGAAAACTCCTAAATAACAGGGACCACAAGCAAATAGGTTACTATTACTGGTAGAAACTTACTAGCATAATAGAACCATGAGCAAAACCATACATGAAAAACTCTCACCTTAGTCAAATTTGAAATTGCAATTGAAGTTTTTCAAGTGAAAGTGTAGAAGTTTGAATATAGCAAAACTGTCAAGAAGGGTGTAAGCAATAGAATATGTCCAATAACAATTCCTGCAATCCCACCACCAATAACTTTTTTCATGTTGCTAAAATGGTAACATAAATATAATCTATGGGAGGCTTCCTACAAGATCTTCAAGATAGTTTTTTCATATACATTTTCACATGTTAAATGAAAGATGAGGACCAAAGTCATTAGTATGTTTAATCAGACATCATTAAATACTCATTAACTTCTTAACTGGTATAAATTAACAACAACCAAAGTCATGTGCACAAAAAAATGAAGTCTATTGCTTCTTTGATGCAAATATCATTATATATTTATATGAGAAATTCATGCATCAAGGCAAAATCAATCAAAGCTAAGATACCCATGATGCCCCAAACTAAAATACCAAAGGAGAAACATATAGTGCAAGAAACCTGAAGGCGAGCTGAAAATGGGCGCACTTTAAATGACAAGAAGCTAATCTGTTTATGAAGTGAAATTGAACTCAGAATAGAGAATCTGACAGCAGCCTGAACAACATCAAACAGAGAAGAAATTCAATCTAACGGTAGTCCAATACACTTCACAACATAGATCATAAGATTTAAGCTTCGAAAATCAATTCATCATGCTAATCAGAAAATTATAATGTTAAATAACAAATTTGTATCACAATCAAATACAACTAGAACTCACACATCAAATCCAAACAACCAAATAACCAAAAAGAGAACAACAAAACTTAGTAATTAAAATTCGAAGGCAGATATTCCAGATCTGATCTGATCCATATCAGATATAAGGAAAAATAAAAGAATGAAAGCTCACCATAGGAGAAGTGCCGCAAGAATCATGGGGCCATACTCCACTCTTGTAAAAATGGAAATTGCTTATTACCAGAGAAGCCACATTCACTGGACGAACCAAGCCAATAGCAGGCTTCAATTCATCTTCAGTACCCTTCATTCATTCACAACACATAAGAACCTTAAAGACAACTATAACAAAAGATGCTTACACAATAATTTCAGCTGAGTAGCAAATTAAGTATGAGTATGACACACAAGTGCTCAATCTGGAAAAGAGAACTTTCAAAACTCAAGCAATACCAATATTTGAAACAAAATGATAGAGTGGGACTACATAGATAAGGGTGTATCATTTTATCAAATACTTTATCTCTTCAAATGAAAATGAGATAGAAATTAGTTATTTAGCTAATATCAATCTAAGATGACTTTTAGAAAGGCCAAGTTGACATGAATAGATAAGTGTAGCCTTCATATTACTAAATCACTTTTACTAAACTAGAAAGGGTGTAGACATTAAGAATAATTTTTACCATGGTAATGTTGACAGAATCAAGCACTTCGATGCCAACATTTTCTGATGAGAATTTGCAAACACCATTTGCTCAGACATAAGGATATGCTTTCTCAGTAGACCACCATTAAATTTGATGTATTCAAAGGCTTGAGATGGCAATCCACCAATACAGCCGAAGTTATTTAAAGCTCCAGCATAATCAATAAGCTGCTACTTAGAGAGTGAGATGCCCTTTCCAAAAGCTTGATGATAGGCAGCCTCAAGAGCTCCGGTAGTGCTGAAAATCAACAAATCCACAAATCTGATCACCAAACACTTCCTTCAAAGTTCAGATTTTTCAAATGTGTTACCAATCCACAAATCCAAAACCATGTTTTATTGGAATTTTTAAGAATGATTATAAAGTATAAAGAATCTGAGATAGATTATCTTGTTACATTTGAACCCTTAACTCAACAGAACAAAGAAGAGAAATCTGAAATAGATCTCAAAATACTCAAAGAAAGTTCACATTTTTTGACTAAAAAGTAAACATAAAGGAAAATATGTAATGAGAGCAAAAAATCTAAACTTTCAACATGCAAATATTAAGGAAGAAAACATAAGATCACATACAATATTAGAAGAGGACATAACAATGAGCTATTAACTAATCAACTGAAAAAGTTGCAATTACATGAGCCCGTTCATGGATGTCTTGTGTGTATGGAAGATGCAATTTGTTAATTGCTTTTGGTTTCATGGAGAATTTGATCCTTTTAAATGAAAGTTTCTCCATGTTTTTATTTTTTTTATGATCATTATTTTAATATTTGACAAAATCATGAGACAACAAGAGGCATATGCTCAACAAGAGCTACTATATTCTTAAATTAAAATGCTCTACATAAATATGCATTCCAAAGAGTTATTATATTCTTAAATTGCTGATGATTTGAAAGATATAAGGATTAAACTGAACTTAGCCCTTCACTTATCCATTTCAAAATCCCATAATAAACCTAACACATTAATGAACTATGAAACACTTTATTAATGATTCATCTAAGACAGTCACAAAATTCAGATACTAAAAGTATCTAAAATAATTGCTAATATATACCAAAAGGATGACCATGTGCTCAATACTCAATCTCAATCTCATAAGCTAAACATCTATTAACAAACAATCTAACAAAAATAATATCACAACTTTCCAAATTAGAAGGCTACATTAACAAGACAACAAGAAGAAGCAACAATATTTACAAAGAAATTAAAGAACCTAAAAATCCCTCTGAAAAAGCTCGATGCTCTAATTATTCCTTGAAGTTCCCTCTATCTTACCCTCTCAACCCTCAAAAGCAAGTCAATAGAAGGAAGTGAGAGATATAATTTGGGGGTGGCGATTCCGGCGAAAGTGCGATTCCAGAATAAAGAGACTACGAAAGGTGAAAAAGAGAATAAGAGGCACGTAGAGAAAGGGGGCTTAACAAATTTAGCAAAAGAGATGAAATAGGTGGATTGGAGGCGCTGATAATCGCTGCGTACATAAATGTTGAAAAGATTTTTTGGGGATATAGTCTGTGGAAGAGATGAATTGGGGATATGGTCTGCGATCTACTTTTAGGGATTTTTAAAATTATTGTGGACAGTTCAATAGTTAAACCTGTCTGTATTACATAATACGGACGAGTCTAACTTAAAACCCCGTCCGAAATGTTTATTTCTATTTAACTCATTGCAGACGGTTATTAGTAAATAACCATCCGTATTTCCTAGATTAAACGGGCCAGGCAATTCGAACGGTTATTTACATTAACCATCCGCGATGTTATACAACTTTTAAATCAAAAAAGTTTTATGGATGATTTTTTATTGAAAACCGTCCATATTGAACTCCGCATTTTTTAAAAGAGTTTTAGGGAGGGGTTTTTTTATCTTAACCAACCCTTATAGTGCGACCCCATAAGCCCTTTTTTCCACTAGTGAAAAATAGTCAAAGTGAGCAAGGGAATTTTCCCATTGCAACTAGGCCCCGAAAAAGAACACGGGTTGTTTGAGGTGGGGCCCGCGCGGCTAGCTCGCGGGCCGCTAAGGCACGGGGCAAGCTTGCGCACTAGCGGACTGCGCTGGCCGTAAGCTTGGGCTTGTGGCATATGAGGGAAGCCCGCTAGGGCTTCCCTCATGTGGTGTGTGGGTCAACCCGTCGATCACCATGACCCCTGTGGTTGGCCCGCTATACATGGGATGGGTTTATCCCATCCCATGTAGAGTTAGAGGGGGAGTCTAACACTCCCCCATTTTTCCCTATCAATAGGCTTTCAAAGCCTCATTAATTTACACACACTGAAAAAGGCTTTTAGCTTGTTTTCTCTCTTATTTCTACTATCCGCTTCTTTTGTTATGTGAGATCCTCCATGAGTGTCTCCTAATAAATTGAAGATTTCTTGTAGAAGAAAACTGTTATTAATCGACGGGGTTCTACCTCTTCGAGGTTTTGGTCGGTGAAGATCCATGTGGATCAAGTGATAGAGGCTCTCCTAGTTTGGAAGCTTATGCTATCAAACTTTCTAGAAAGGGAATGCCAATACCAAAAGAGAAATCAAGCACGCATCAACTGGTAATGCTTTAATCTTTAGATGTTAGGTTTCTTTATATGTTTTATAAACCTAAAAGCATCTATGGAACATTTTAACCTAGATTATAACAATTATAGCATGCTTAGGAGATCCTCAAGTCAATTTTAAGTTTTTGATTTCCGCTTTACAACCTATGCATGTTCAATTACTATCTTGATTAACCACAAATGGGTGTAGCTAAATTCCCACAAGATCGGTGCTAAAAATGAAAGGAGTGGAAGAGGCATGGCTTATCTTGTTTGGAGAAGGAAGTAGAAGTGAGGCCAGATTGGAGGAAGATAGAGATGAGAGAGTGGTGGAGATGACTGATCCGAAGAGAAAAAGGGGATGAACATCGATATCAACATTGCATCTGACGATACCAATGAATCACAAGCGGGCTCCATGATGAGAGCTTGCTCCCTACAATGAAAATCTTAAGCTGGAATTGTCACGGTTTGGGCATGGACGTGACGATGGATGAGCTTGAAGATTTAGTGTCTTTTTACATGTCTAACATAGTTTTTTTAGTGGAAATAAAAGTAGGTAGAGAAGTAGTAGAGAGAGTACAACGTCGCATTCGTTTTGATGGTATCTTTTACGTGTCTCATTTTAATAATAGTGGTGGTATAGCTTTCTTGTGGAAGGAGAAAAACAAAGTTTGATTAAATAAATATAGTAGAAATTTCATCGATCTGGTGGTGGGAGACGAAGTGACTCCATGGTGACTGACTAGCTATTATGGTTTCCCTGAAACCACCAATCAAAAAAGACATGAATCTTGTTAATGTTTGTGAAGCTTGGTTGGTTTGAACAATTTTCCTTGGTGTGTGATAGGAGACTTTAACTACATGCTCACTACGGATAAGAAGATAGGGGGTAGGCTGAGAAATATTTGTTGGCTTTTAGGCTTTCAGGAAGCTCTAACCGATTGCAAATTGGAGGATTTAGCCATGAGGGGCTACCAATTCACTTAGGAAAGAGGGCGCAGATGTGACACAAGGATAGCAGAAAGGCTTGATAGAGCTGTTTGCACTATGGAGTAACGTGAAATTTTTAGCGATGCGTGGGTTCAAAATACCGCAATGTCGGAATCAGACCATTCAACTATCTTACTACATTGTAATACGATGGAAATTCTTCGAAAGCCACCATTTCGCTTTGAAAATAGTTGGATCGGATTACCTGGGTGTAAGGACCTTATCTCGGCCTGTTGGAATTCTATCTCATCAGGATCTGGTCTTGAAAAATTAGCAAGTGCGTGCTAGAACTAGAGAAGTGGGGATGGCTGTAACATGGAAGCTTCAAAAAGAAAGTCCAAGTTTACCATGAGGAATTAAACCAGTTGAGACGATCTTCTAGCCATGTTACTACAACAGATTTTATGGCAAAGAAATAGGAACTAGGAGATATCAGAAGGTAATAAAAGGACTACTAGAGGCAGTGATTAAAAGTTACTTGGCTAAAGGACGAGCATCAAAATTCTTCATACTTCCATCAATTTGCTTCAACAAGATAACGGAAAAAATCCTTTTCCCAACTTCAAAGTGCCGCAAGTGATTGGGTAAGATGGGGAAGTAGGCATGAAGAGTTAATTTAGAACTTGTATACAAACTTGTTTCAGACCCAAGACACTAATTATGAACACATCATGTCTCTTATTCAACCGCGGGTCTCCTCAATGATGGCCATTAAACTTGATTAGCCATTTGTAATTGATGATGTTAAAAGTGCTATGTTCACTATGCAACTTGATAAAGCGCTTGGACTTGATGCTTTAACCCAGCTTTCTTTCAGCAGTATTTGGGGATAGTAGGCATGGAGGTATCTTCGTTTGGTTTGGATTGTTTTAATAATAAAGTTATTCCTGATGGCTTAAATGATACAAATATTGTACTGATTCCTAAGAAAAATTTCCTAATGTGGTTTCTGATCTTAGGCCAACTTCTTTATGTAATGTTCTTTTCAAGATTATTTCAAAAATGCTAGCAAATAGAATTCAATCTTCTATGGATTCTATTATTTTAAAGGCTCAAAGTGTGCTTATTCTTGGGCGGTTAATAAAAAATAACATTCTGATTGGTTTTGAGCTACGACATTATATTAACAGAAAGCGCTTGGGTCAGTCGGGCATGTGTTCTTCGAAGTTAGATATGTCAAAAGCCTATGATAGAGTTGAATGGAATTTTATTCATGCAATGCTACTAAAATTGGGTTTTCCCCCAACTTGACCGATTTGATTATGTTATCAGTAAAAACTATAACTTACACTATTACCCACAGGAATGGTTTATTTTAAAAATTCTCCTCAACGAAGCCTTCGTCAAGGAGACCTTATCTCCCCTTACTTGTTTATTATTTGTGTTGAAGGTTTATCCACGTTGATTTAGGACCGTATTACTAGAGGCTCTCTGCATGGGTGTAAGATAACCCCCTTGGCCTCTATTATTTCACACCTTCTTTTTGCAGATTACAATTTATTCTTCTTTAAAGGTACGGTAGAGGAGGCGTAAAACTTGATGAATGTACTTTCCTTGTATGAGATGGCCTCAAGACAATAGATCAACTACAACAAATCCTCCACTGTTTTTAACCCAAATGCTACACCCAATGTTAGGTGGCTTGTTACAAATTGTTTGTATATCGGGGAAGTGGAAGGTCATGGTCTCTACCTTAGATTACCATCCCTTATCGGTAGATCCAAGAAGAGTGCTTTTGATTATATCATTAAGAAGGCTAGCATGAAGATTCAAGGGTGGAAGAGGAAATAATTATCATAAGGGGGGAAGGAGGTGTTACTAAAGTCGGATGCTCAAGCTCTACCGAACTACACTATGCAAGTGTTCATGTTACCATCATATACAATTGCAACCTTGGAGAAACTTTTCTCTAAATTTTGGTGGTGTTCATCAATTCATTAGATGAGATGGGAGAGACTTTGTTTACCAATGGAAAAAGGTGGTCTTAATTTCCGAAACATCCGCGAATTCAACAGAGCACTATTAGCGAAACAAGCTTGGAGAATTCTCTCACAACTGCAGCTACCATATAGCCGAATCTTCAAACATAGATATTTTCCAACTTGCTAGATCTTTGAAGCCCCATACAAACCCAATGCTATAATGACATGGCGAGGAATTAGCTCTACTTTATCAATTGTGAAACACATAATGGGTTGGAGAGTGGGTGACGGCATGAGAATTAGTATTTGGCGTGACAAGTGGTTCCCATCGGTAGCAGCTCCAAAGGTTCAATCCATGGTGGTTTTGATGTTCAAAAATGAATCAGTGAATTCCTCAATCAATCCAAACAAGATCATGGGATGATAATGTCCTCTAAAGCCTACTCAATGATGAAGATCAAACCCTTGTACGGCGCATTCAGCTATCGTAGCAGCCACAATCCGACAAGATTTATTGGCGATTGAAGAAAACGAGTTTATTTTTGGTTAAGTTGTGTTACTATGCCCTTCTTGAACAGTCCGCATTGAACAGCCTACCTTCCAATTTTGTTTCACCTACATGGTGTTCCATTTGGAACTTGAAAGTTCCACCCCGAGTCCAACTATACATTTGGAAAGTCACCACGAATTCCCTCCCCACTCTAACTAGGCTTTGGCAAAGGTACGTTGATGTGGATTTATTGTGCCTGCTATGTGGTGATGCTTTAGAAGATAATTTCCATGCGCTTACTAGTTGCCCAATCTCTCTTACGATTTTGGATGAGTTGTTCGAGGAAGGATGGCCTAGCAATATCTCCACAATGAATGAATGGTGGTCTTGGATTTACGGTAGGGATAGAAATTTTGTGAACCAAGTTTCTTGTGTTCTATGAGTAATTTGGGAACGGAGAAACAATCTTGTATGGAACAATAAAGTTAGAGTCGCTTCTCAAATCTTAAGGCATGGGCTTGGTTTTCTCGAGGAGTGGACAGAGAGGCCTAGAGCTTGTTTAAAGAAAACCACTTTGATCACATTATTTTGGAGCTAGACGCAATCAACGTAGTTAATGCTTTGAACAACCGCATTTGCTATGACTCACCCGTAGGCTTAATTTTTGCAGATTGTATTCATTTTATTCGAACTTTTGTTGCTATTCGCATTGTTTATGCTAGTAGATCTGTGAACCAAGCCGCACATTTGTTAGCTAGAACAGCAGGTTCTTCGACAAGTAGGGGGACGTGATTTCATACCTGTCCACTTTTGATTAGAGCTGCAATTGCTTCTTATTAATGATATCGACCTATTCTTCAGTAAAAAAAACACACATGTTAATAAAAGAAAATCACATTACATTCCTTTATATATATCCCGTTTGTGGATTCTCTTTTTTCTTTCCTTATATGATCTAAAAACCCGTGTCTCAAAATTCCAATAAATTTCATGAATCAAACAATACGTTATCTGAAGTTCACTATCAAACTAATTAAGTAAGGCATTTAATGTTCTATTTGTAGATTAGTGTGGCAATAAGAAGAAGATAATGAATTAATGAAAGAAAAATTGATGTGATGAGGAAAGCACGGCATTATTACAAAACTTATCGGCTCAATATTGAAATTTTTGTCTGTTATCTCGTAGAATATTATTCTTAATTGCGACCCATTCTTATTATACATCTTTCACTAAAATTAAATATTAAAATGATACAATTACGTAAATGGAATCATTTTCGGTATGCTCTTCATTTTTAATGCTTTTTTATTTATGAGATTACTCCTTTAGTCAAATAAATAATA
>CATIWQ010485860.1:0-10334 GCA_949673415.1 Euphorbia schlechtendalii | reverse complement strand
TATTTCATCATCATTTGAGTTAAATTACACTATGAATGAGAAACCACGTTTATAATATTCGAACTAAACTAGATGTTTTCAGTTTAGGTTTATCGCGCATGCATAAAACGGTAAATCCAAACATCAAGCATTAAGTAAATGCGGAAAAAGTAAAGATTAAAGGTTACATAACCTCGGGCGATGCAACCACCCGCCTAATCTATGAATTACAATTTCCGTACAAATATATATAATACCCGAAGGAAAAGAAATCTTAGGCATACATCTAACCTGCATCCACAAATGTCAGCACAGGGGATATCACGTTTGTTTAATTTTGATTTTAGCGAGGCCCGTGTGGCCTAATTAAAACATTGATGGTTCAAAGTTGTTATTCGGAATAAAAATGGTTCATTTTTATTTACACATATGTTGGTCGATTTTATTAGTGAAAATGATCACATGGTAATATGGTGAGGACTGTTATCTGGGAATATGTTTTATTCCCTTCTTGGGGGAACCTAAAATAACATTTATGAATTTAAATCTAGGTCAAAAATTCTTAATAGAGTCATCGTTTGGATTAACAATGGTGACGACGTCATTCATATCGTTATCGACTTCCCTGTGACGGGCGATATCGATATAAATGGCCCGAAGCGCTTCTGTTGCTACTCCAAACTTTAATTAACAAATTGACACAATGATAAATTGTATATATATTCTAAATAATTACAATTTAGATGTTTGTTACCCCCAATGATGTATTTCCAGATTTAGGATGGTCTCAGCGGGTCATTCTAGGCTTAAACAGTTCAAAACGGAGCAAAAAAAAGAAAAATTGCATTCTTCCAACTTGATATTATTAATGGTATTGGTTGATATCATTGAATGGTATCAGGTGATATCATTAACAGTATCGATTCTCCAGACCTGCAGTAAACATGCAAAAACAGTTGAAAACAGCAAAAACGATACTCCAAACTTCAAATGATCATAATGTTTGCTATACTTAATGGATTTTGATGATCCTTATCATTCTGGAAAGCTCACGATGTTTAGAATATGTTAATGTAAAGAAAGTAGAAAAAAGATTTAAGATCATACTGAAATTTGCAGGAAACAGAATGGTGCGCTAAAACGAAAGAAAATCGAGAAAAAAATGAAACTTCAAAAATAAAAGTATACAAACATAAGCACAAACTCTAGGAACTCAAAGGCTTACCCCATAGCTGTGAATCCACTTTTTTTGGTCCATGAAAATACCTGGAAAGTCCTCCTTGTTTCTTTGGTTCGGTTTTGCATCTTTTGACGGGAATGGAGATTAGAGGTCTCCTTTTTTAGGGAAGGCAGTGCTTCCTGGAAATGATGTGTGAAATGAGAAAGGGAAGAACAAGAGTTACTTCCTCCCTTGGGTTTAGATCTTAGAAATGCTCTCAAATCTCAAAGTTTTGAACTTTGGTTTGTTGTATTTGTGTTTGGGATTTATGGTGGCTTTTGCTGAGATTTTCTTGCAGAGCTCTTTTAGTTTTCTCTCTGGAAAGAATCCTTCCACTCTCTCAATTTCATCCCTCCTTCCTCTTTTTTGTTGAATATTCAGCCCTTATGGGCTCCCTTCAATCCAAAAGTCTTCTTCTTTGTCAAAGTGGTTCACCCACATATTTTTGTGTGCTTTGTGTTCATTTTTTTAAAAGTTGCATAATTTGTACTTTTATATAGTGATATATTATATGCAGGAAAGGGAGAGGTTGTACAAGGAGTGTGCCACAAGTCAGCACACTACCCGATCGTAATCAAGTTTTTTAAATGCTTCAATTATGGAGGATGAGAAATAGGTAATTAAACTTGTTATGGCAGTTTACCTTCATTAGTTTTCCTTCATGAATGACTTGTCATCATTTTTTAGTCTTACTTACAACATGTATTATTTTATGATTTAGGCGTGCAAAGGAAAGTCTGCAATGACGGGTAACAATGTTGTCAAGAAAGCTACCTCAAAGGTTTTGTTTTCTAGTTATATATATTTGAAACTGAAACTTATACAATTTAGTATGCCATGGAAAATTTTGCAATCAGTCTTTTAGTGTATCAGTTGCTACTTTGGCTTCATTATTTGATTTTTTAATTTGTTTAAATGCAAGGTGGACTGTGCCAAAAAAATCCCAGCCCGTAGTCTAGCTAGAAATACAATGTCATAGCGATGAAATTTTTCAAAATTGGTAATATATGAAATTGAAGTTATTGGCAAAAAAAGTTTGGTGTTGATATCTAAAATTTTATTACTTAACGGTTAAAGGTTAAGAAATTACTTAATTTAATTTTTGTTTTTCAATCAGTCTTTAAAGGTTAAGTACTTCAATGTTGTGTTTTTTTCTGATTGATTAACATAAATTTTTGTAAGGAGAATCATGAGGAAACATCCTAACCAACGCCTAATATTGTTGAGACTCCAGAGTCTATCATTCTAGAGTCTACTAAACCACTACAACAGCAAAGGAAGCTTAGGAATATGTCTTCATATTAAGCTTTATGGGAGCAACAGAAGAAGGAAAAAGAAGTTGCCAATCAGCCCTAACCTGAATCCCAAGGTTATTAAAATTATTAAATATCTAATTTTATGTAGTTTCTGGCAGTTTACTCCATGTAATTAACTTTAACAATGTTAAATTGTTAGCAACAATTGAAGTTGAAGATGAAAGCAATAAAAGAAAAGGGAGAGGCAAAACTAAGATGGATAGCATACATGCATGTAAAGAGAGAAAGATAATAACTGTCAATGACAAGTTCCAACCTGTTTCTGATGATAAAAAAACTCATTTCATAATTTAGCTTATTCTTAGGAACCTTAGGTAGGGAATATGTGGCCATCAATCATGTAAGTTGGCACAAGGTTCCCTATAAGGAAATTCTATGGGGATATGTGAAGGTTAGTATTTATTGTGGGGATAAGCTTGTTCTTCAGAGTTTTATTTTTAGTTATATGTAATATATATTACCCTGAAACTTATAAATATTTTAGGCGAAGTACGATATCGATGAACGAACAAAAAAATGGGTAATGAAAGCAATACGCGATACTTGGAAGGTGAACAAGTCCCGTATCAAGGAACAACATTTCACTGCTTATGATAATGACGAGGATAGGATGAAGAATAGGCCTGACACCATTACAATTGAAGAGTTCAACGATTGCCTTAAATAATGGAATGATTCGAAAGTCAAGGTACATTTCAATGACTTAAAATCTATATTCCCTATGAATTTCCAGTTTCAATTTATAACCTGTGCCACCATCGTAGGACAAAGCTGAAAAAAATGTTGCGAATCGGAGGAAGAATGTAAATCCACACACTGAGGGCTCAACAAGTTTTTCCCAAGTCAACCACCAATTGGTATTGCTACTTCTAATAATTACTGTTACTTCTAATTTAGAGCCACATTTATCAGCTAATTTTCTTTCTGCTAGAAATCACAAAATGACAAGAAAGAACCTTCGAAAGCTGTAATGTTTATTGCGACCCGTAAACGAAAACAAGGTCATAATTACAAGTCGGAATCTGATGCAATAACTAGTAAAATTGTAAGTCCACGAGCTATAGTATTTATGATTTATTTCTCAGTTAAGGGGCTAAAAGATTTGTTTATGATTTATTTCTAAGTTATGTATTAGAACTCAAATGCATGGTGATAGTTTAGTCCCTGGCTTGATTACTAAATAACTGAAAAACCAAATTGTTGTTGTTATGTCCACTATTTAATCAGACCCGAATTTGTTACTAGCAATACATGTATTGTAAATACAGTTAATTATGCATCTATGGTTGTAATATTAATAAATTTATGGCTCATTAGTTAAAGTTTAAACCTTTTGTGTGACTTATTAGTTAAAGTTCAATACTAGTTTATTATCAATTTGTGATTGTAATATTAATGAATCTGTGGCTCATTAGTTAAAGTTTAAACCTTTTGTGTGGCTCATTAGTTAAAGTTTAAATCTAGTTTATTATCAATCTATGATTGTAAAATTAATGAATTTGTGGCTCATTAGTTAAAGTTTAAACCTTTTGTATAGCTCATTAGTTAAAGTTTAAATTCAGTTTATTAACAATCTGTGATTTTAAAATTAATGAATCTGTGGCTCATTAGTTAAAGTTTAAATCCAGTTTATTATTAATCTTTGATTGTAATATTAATGAGTTCTTAATTTTTTTAGCATACTCTTGAGAATATGTGCACGAATCTAGGTGCGAACAGTGATAGCATTGAACAATCCCTCATGGCTGGGGAATCATCTCATGGACCAACATGGGTTGTTGGCAAGCGCGCATTGCTAAACAAAGTGCAGAAAGGAGATAATAGTTCATCACAGCTGCCTGCCATGAGTGTTGATGAATTGGTGGCAAAGGTCTAAGATAAGTTACAACTGAATGTCAAGGAGATAATGAAACTCAAGGTGAAGGAAAACCTTGTTTTGATTGTGAACCAAATTGCAGCTAATAATCCTGATCTTACCATTAATTTGGATGTCATTATGAATTTTGTTGCTTGTAATGTTGGAACTGGTACAGCTGATGATGTGTCTAGTGAGACGGGTGATAACTAAATGGTGTAACATATGCTGCTGAATTTTATGTAGTTGGTAAGTACAATTCTTTAAATAGGAGTGCGTCTTAACTATATCTTCACAACTTTAAGTTAGTTATATATGTAAGTCTTGTGACTGCTTTATGCATTAGCTATTGTGATAGATTACAAGACTAGACTTATGAATGCATGTGTTGAAATTTAATTCGAAGCATTATATTATTGTGAATTTATTAGGTATTTGTGTAATATAAAATGTGGCTGTAAAATGTGTTGCAATAAAACCACAAATGTATTGCGATTGCGCCATAAAGTGTTTTGTAAAAGTGTTGCAATAGCTGGATAATGTGTTGCTAATGTGCAGTGAAGTGTTTGTAACAAGTTTTGTAATAACTCGACATGGTGTTGCGAAAGTTCAATTACATGTTTTACAAATATGTTGCAATAAGAGAAAAAAGTGTTTCAAATGTGACATAAGTGTTTTAAAAAATTGTTACAAAAACTGGACAAGGTGTTGCAAAATTGCTAAAAGTTTTATAATATAAGTGTTCCCAGAAAACAACAAAAGTGTTACAAAAAAAAAACTAACAGACGTTAAAGTTGACAGCGACGGGTATTTTTTTGCAACACAACATAAAGCGTTGCAAGTACTAAAAAAGTGTTGCAAAAAGTCACTTATTGCAACACTTTTCTTAGCGTTGCGAGAAAAAAAATGTGTTGCAACAAGTTCTTTCGCAACACTTTTGGCACTTTAGGTAAAATTTAATTGTTGTTGCGATGGACCATCTATGGCGTATTACCTTTTTGGTTTATGCCATGACTAACAAAGACACATTTTTCCGCACATGGGTCAAGTTTGGTTCTTTCACTTTTGGGAATGTGAACAAACACTGAGCACCCGAAGATTCTTGGTTGTAGGGTTAAAGGTGTGGTATTTAGAAGTGTTTGGCTAGGGTTTTAATTGGAGTTTGAAGGTCAAGGATTTTTTTAAGAATCCGTTGAGGAGATAGATTAAAGTAGAAAGTGCTTCAAGCTAAAAGGTTTTTGGTACTTGAGATTCAAGAAGGAGTGCATGGGTCATTTCGAGGAGGATACAATTTTTCCTTTCGAAAACACTATTTTATTCTAGGGAATGAGAGCAGGTGGTTTGGTGGATAAACCCTTTTTCTTTGAAAAACGATGCATATGTGTGTTGACAAATTCCCCCACATTATTTTAACTTAAGGTTTGTATGGTGGTGTGGAATTGGATTTGAATCATGGTGTAAAACTGGATGAACTTATCAGTGACTTCCATTTTGGTTTTCAAAAAATATGCCCATTTCATTCGAGTGCAAATCATCAATAAACAATAAGAAATAATGTAAGTTTTGTCCCCCAATAATAAGTGAGGGTCCCTACACATCAAAATTGACCAACATATATGGTGAATGACCTCTTGTATTATTGGATTTGAAAGTTTTTCAATGACTCTTTACGAGAATGCAAGTGTCACACGTCAAAGTGTTTTTATTAATAAAAGTTTAGAAAATAAGATATTTAAATAACCCGTGGATGAATTCCTAATCTTTTGTGCCATAACCAAGCCTCTCTATCTATAATGCCATGTCCAAGCATTATAGTACCATGTTAAGTTACTTCATCCACATGTTACAACCCTTGATGCTTAGTGACACGCCCAATAATCATTCATGTTTAGATGTCCTACTATATACAGAAAGTGGAATTCATGAGTATAGTACAATTGAGTTCTTTTGTACATGACCAATTGAAAGAAATTTATGTGATAAAGTTGGAATATAAAGATAAGTTGATAATTTCAACGTGGGAGAAATCTCAATTGTTCCTGCTCCTTCTACCTTCTCCATTGGCAGCTTTTATTGAGCCTTTTAAGGGTTTAGTTTGGAATTTTAGGAAATTTGGGTTAAATATCGTAGTGTTGATTGTACCAAAATCAAAGATCCATTATGTTATTTTAACAATTATGGGTCGAATTTACTGATATTTGAGATTTTGTTAGGTTATTTGGGTTTGAACTGGGGCCTTTTATGGGGTTATGTATTAAATATGGGCTTAGGTTTGGTTGGGTTTGAGAAAGGGAAATTGGGCTCAAATTTGGGCTTGGATAAATTTGTGGGCTCACGAAAAATGTTAAGTTTTGGCTGGTGGTTTTTTGGTGCCGGAAATGAGATGGGCTCTAGTATTTGAGGCAACTTTATGGGCTTAATAAAGGGTTTAGGTATTTGAGGGTTTGGAAATAAAAGCTTAACCTTACCCTCTTTACCTCTTAAACTGCTTCTTCTCCAACCCTAGCCGCAACATGCACCTCTCCTTCTTCTCTCCCGAAGTTGTTATCGCCGATGATGGCTACTCTGGCGTTCTTCACGGTGGTAGTGGATTTGCCAAAGTTACTTTGAACCTTTTTATGACCGTCATTCCACCATTCAGGGTAGTCGTATATCTCAAAGCATGTTTCCTTGGTGTGCTTTATTCCTCCATAATAAGTACATTTGAGTTTTGATTTATCGATTTTGAAACTTTTCTTGCTAGGGTTCTTTCTTTGGCCTTGAGTTGTTAGGTCAATTGTTTCTGTTCCGGTGGTGGTCATTCCTCCACATATGCCTTGTTGTTGAGGATTTTCTGACATCCCTAGGATGCTCAATCGCATGGCTTCTTTATGAATGGTGGCATATGCGAGCTTTGGTGAGGGTAATCAATCTTGCTTTAAAATTTTCCTCTTTAGCTAATTGTATTCTAAATCGATTCCATTTAGAAATTGGAAAAGTTTCTACTCCTCCCTTATTTTATTGTAGGTTGTAATGTCAATTTTCTGATGTCATGGGACTCGGTTCTCGCGTATCGATTTCACCCCATACGCCTTGTAAGTTGATTCAAAACTCTTCAAGGCTAGTCCTATTCTGTTTCATGTTGTTGATTTTTGTGTGGGGGTTGAAAATTTGCAGGTTGTCTTTCCAGGCACTGTAAGTGATGGCCAAGGTTTTCCATTGAGCATTAGTGGTGGGTAATTCGATTAAATATGTTGCAATTTGAGGCTCAATATTTTGTATGAGCCAATGAAAAACAATGAGATCATTATGTTCTCATTTGTCAAAGTTTTCATCACCAATTGATGGTTTCGAAACTCTGATAAGGTGGCTAAGGAGGGTTTTTTTTAATATTCTCCCTATTGACACTTTGACATACACGCCCAAAGAGCGTAATTTTAACTATTGAGCTTGATGTTGAGGGTAAGGTTATCTGACAGAGTCTGTTTCTAACTCTGATTGTTGAGGTTAAGGTCATATTTAAGGATGTTTTCAATCTGAATTGTCAGCTCATCACTACTAACTTCAGTCTACTTAGTCATGCTACCATTATTAAACATGGTAGCATGGGTAGGCTGAGGTGGGGTGGTGTTGGTTGACATCTCACTGCCATCTACGGACATAGTAGTGACATTTTACGATGATGGGCTGGTATATGGTGAGAAAAATCAATCTCGATTCAGTGTAATCGGAACCCGCTCTGATACCATGGTAGAAAGTAGCTTAAAGAATATGAGAATATAAATTGAGGGTATTTGATCGATGATTATTTCAATAGCTACATGTCCCTTTTATATTGGTATAGACCGTATACACATGGTAACTAGTAAATGCTATTTATGCTAATTGATAATACTGAATTACTGAAATTGTGTCTATTGAAGTTGATTTGTTTGTTGCCTTGACTGGCAAATTATAATACTAATTTTGATCACTTTTTCTTTTCTAACAACCCTTAGGGTTGTAAATGTTGGGCCTTTATAAGGTGAAGTGGGTCCTCGTGAAACTAGTGATCTAATAATATATTAGAAGATGAATGGAATGTGGAAGGAATTCTCGATAAGTTATGTGAAGGAAAAATGAAACATATACCTACAAAGACATGACCTTGGTTCCGGAACCGCCGGTTTTGGTTCTTGAACTGCCGATTCCGGTTTGTAGTTTTCATGAACCTAAACCTAAACCTTAAATAGGGTGGAACCACAGGTTCCGGTTCAGGTAAAGATAAGATTTTGACCCAGTTCAGGTATGGTTCCGGTTCCGGTTCAAACCTTGATGTATGCTAGATAATTAATTTTAGACATTTAAGTTTTAATTAATGTTAATTTTAAATATTTGGGTTTTGATTCATGTTAACATTAATATATGTTACAAGAGAATTTATTATCTTAAATATGTAAGAAAACATATATTTCTTGTTTTAAATCATTACAAATATCATACTACAACATTAAGCTACTTATTTATTACTTGTACAATGATACAACTTGATTTGAAAAAAAGTTAAACTAATGAAAGCAAGAACTAAAAAGTTAGTCATGCATGTGCTTAATTTGGTTGAATATCGCTTTAATTAATAAATTATAATTTCAACCTTGATGAGTAAAGCCTATAAATAAAGCAAGTAAATATATGTCTTCTCACTCATAAATTAATAACAAGGTATTTCATTTATATTAATACTCGTAATATTTACATTTTTTTTGTATGTATTCGACATACAAATATATGTATATCAAGACATGTCCATGGTTCCAAACAGTCGGTTCCTGTTCCTTAACCACCGGTTTTGGTTCGTAATTTTCATGAACCTAAACTTAAACCTTGCATAAGGTGGAACCACCAGTTTCCGTCCTTTCTGGTTCAGTTTGGTTTGGTTTTGACCAAATTTTGATCCGGTTCGGTCCGACTTAAGCGGTTCCAATTTAATTTGGCCTTTTCTACCTACACATGGTGAGCAATGTTTTTTATCAAATGAAAATTATGATTGAAAATAATCATATACATATATTGAATGTTCTGTAGTGTGCGTTTAAAATCATTTTTTAAGTGAAAAAAATTCAATTTGATTTATTATATATAAAGTTGATGAAAGTTATGTATGAAAAGCAACGTTGGCCATTGGCAAACTCAAAGTGAGCGATCGCTTAGGACCCCAAGTTTACGGGATCTCAAATTTCTCTCCAATTTTAGTTCGAGTATAAATTTAAAAACAATATATATACACACACACATACATACATTCATTCATACATACACACTGTGATAAGTTTAACATGAGCATTGGTTGTTCTGGCAGTAAAAGTGCACGTCCCTTCTCTATGTGCATGTGTTTGATTCCTGCTTTAATCAAATTCTACCTTACTATACTAATGAATTTATTCCTTTTAAGTTATACGAAATTAAATTACATGCTTTTATAATAAAAAAAGTTATAACTTAATTATCTTTATTTTCATAAAAAAATTTATATGTCATTATTTAATTTCAATTTCTTATGCAAACTTAGCGTCACATATTAAGTTTAATAACTCGATAAATGTTTCTCAAATGATATATTGTAATCCTAATACTTAATATGTATTTATCAAAAGTTAATAATAATTTTGTTGTGTATAAAATATTATGAAATAATAAATTTATTGTTGAAATTTTTTAAACATTTATACTTTCATTCTATTAGGACTCATTTACAATTAATTACTCAGGACCCCAGGAATCTCCAAGACGACACTGATCATCATATGTTAGAAATATAAATAATAAAATCAACAAATATATTTTTTCTATCCGCACTCGTGTTTTGTCTCAATTAGATTGCCAAGAAATATTGAAGTTGGTTTGAAAATTTGATCTATCAATGCATTAATTAAGGTTTTATTATAAATTGTACTTTAATAATCACATGAAAACAGACATTTATTCAATTTTTTTTTTCTATAAACTT
>CATIWQ010485827.1:0-34806 GCA_949673415.1 Euphorbia schlechtendalii | reverse complement strand
ATCAAACCGTATCCACTCTTTAATGGGAGTCGTCAATTCTTACAATTCCTGTGTCTGCTTTGAATTCAGTCTCGGCCCGTACAGATTCTCCGCTAGGATGCTATTCTTTGCGAATATCGAACAAACGAATATTAAAGAATGAAAAATTTTATTATTAAGTGATTTGCAAGTACACTTATACAACAATCGCTCTAGAATATAGAGAAATCTAGTGATCGAAACAAGGATTTGAATCACTTAAACATTTTCTCGCTAACACTTATGAATGTAGCAAAACTAGATATTTATTCTCTATCTATACACTATGCACTATCTTTCTCCCCTTTCTTCTGCACGAAATTAGTGAGGTTTGGAGCCTTATTTATAGAGTTCGAAGGGTTACGTCTATCCAAATGAAGAGTCGTATCCATTGGTGAATGATTGCATCTCTTCATTGTGATTGGTTGAGAAGCTTTGATATAATCCACAATGGATAGGCACCTTTTCATGATTGGTTAGCTTCTGATAAGTGTCTTTTCGTTGTTTGTTGATAGCGGTTGATCATGCTTATCTGGCGATGGGTAGTTAAGAAGATAAAACCAGAAAACTGTCCAAGTTGCGACCGCGATATATAAGTCACGACCATGAATCTTTGATTGGCAAATTTCAATTCTGAAGAAGAACAGGTCACAACCACGAATGGTTGTCGCGACCGTGAATTGCATTTTTCATCAGAATTCTCCTTGCAACTTCATCAATCTTTGACAGCTTCAATCATAAGCCAAATCTTTAAGTTCCACGCACCTTTTTCACTCTTTTTCATAGAATTCCACTTTAGATCATTTTACTCCCAAGATTTACCTAGTATCTGCATTTGCATCAAAAACAACTACATACCATGTGAAATCTTTTATATGAAGTATAAAAATGACTTAAATTAAAGTGTTTAGTGTATAAAATTAATATGATAATAAGTGTAATTATACACTTATCATACCCCCACACTTAACTTTTACCTTGTCCTCAAGGTAAATTCAACTGAAGTGTATAAATTGGTAAACAAGTTCGTACCTCATTTGGCGAAAGACTATTGTAGTGAGTACCGCATTCCACATTGCAAAAGATTTCAAGAAGAAGTTCGAAATTTTCCACAAATTTGTAATGTGTAATTTATATAGTCTAGTTGCATACCTTTGTTCTTAATGGAGATTCAACCAAATCGCATCTTCATATAAGCGTTATATACATACTCAAATATTACCTTCTCTTAAGCATAGTATAAAGTATAAAGGACATAGAAAGCACTTTGATTAATTTCTCTCAAGGCATTTTTAGGTAACCTATGATGCTAAAACAGTCTCACTGGTTGCATTTTATGCTCCATACCACTCTCCCCTTTTTTCAGTGGTTGCATTTTATGATCCATACCACTCTCTCATTTTTTTTCTTTTAAGCATATGTTTTTGAAGTACTTTATACTTTGCACCCATTTTTCATGCTATGCTTTCTTTTCTTTTTTCACTCAATGATTGGTTGCAGTTTCTGCTCCGTACCATTCCTCACCGTTTGCATAACTCATTGGTTATCTTCTCTTTCTTTTGATTTTTCTTTAATACCCTCATCCTTTATTGATCAATTTCAAAGTATTATGGCTATAGTTTCCTAACACTTTAAACACAATTAATAATTATAGGACTTATTCGAGATTTTACATATAAAGCTCATAGTAAGAATACCATTAGATATTACTCCAGTTAAAACATATCGGAAGATTAAACTAAAACTATATAACTTATACTAATTCATGTTGCATTGAAATATATATCAAAACTTACTTGGAATGTTGCTTTCGAATGTTACTCACCACTCATCCTTGCCTAATTGATAAATGTTGTGCACTAACATCAAACTTGTAAATACCTAACACTCACAATAACCTTGGACAAATGTTAGTAAAGTATAAGAAATGATGATGTATAATTGACAAAAATATCAAGAAAAATTTTCAAATTCTTCGATTTTTTTATTTTATTTAATTTTTTTGGATTTTAAGAGATTTTTACAAATGTCCCCCCATACTAAAGAACACAATGTCCTCATTGTGAGAGATTTTATTAAATTGAAAATCTAAAAAAAACAACTAATCTAAAAATATGAAAAAGATAAGAAAAGAGAAAACACGTTCTATAAAGAAGGAGAATCCAGGGCCAATGTTGCGATCGCGAAGGCCTGTCGCGATCCTGACTTCCTTAATCACAGAAATAGTAGGTTTTGAAACTTGATATTCACGAACGCGAGATGTATGTCGGGGTCGTGATCTTCTTTAATTCTTCAAATTCTTCAAATTTTAGACTTTGTACCTAGAAAAACTTAGAAAAACAAATGTATTAAATATAATTGCCCTTTCTCTAGCAATTTGATCTCTAGAACGCATTTGCCTTCCTCGGAAATTTGATCTTTAGAATGCTATTGCCTTTCCCAGCAACGGTGCCAAAAACTTATTCACCACTTTTCTACTGATAAGTTTAATAACTTTTACGGAAAGAGGTTGGCTATATATTAATGAAGCCAAAAACTTGTTCGTGTAAAGTATAGGTGTTGTTAGTACCTCTTATCAAATAAAAAAATGATGATAACTGCAAGTATACAGTTGCGATGTAGATTTAAAAGATATCGATCCCATAGGGAAGGACTAGCTGTAAAGATCAAATACGGAAAAAGGATAAAGAAAATAATATGCATTGATAATTTTGGATAGGAGGGTTAGAATGAAGAATGAGTTAATATAGATATGAAAGATTAGAGAGTCTAAATATATAGATTTTCCCTACGAAATAAGGATAGCAAAGAAAACATGCAAGTTTAACAAAAATGTTACGATTCACTAAATTAATCTAACAGACTCAGTTCAAAACACTCAGATGTTCAATTATTCATCGCAGAGCAACACATGAAATGACTTTTCTAAACCTAGCACAAATGAATTAAGACAATCATATAAACCTGGATAACATCAATACTATGCTTAGTACGGATTGCTCCCACATAGCCACATTTAGCAAGTTAGCATTCCAAAAATGTTGGCTCACTAAACAGCGTTATATAACAGATCCAGTGATTATACACGATATTGTTAACCCCGAAACTACTCTTAAAATTAACTCCAACGCATATAACTTGATTAATATAAAAGACATAACACGAAATACGCATTATGACACATATCATAAACTTCGAAATAGAAAGTATAAGTAGAATGTAAAGAAAAGTTAAAATGTATGCAAGTGAAAGCTAAAGTTGATCAAATCGTATCCACTCTTTAATGGGAGTTATCAATTCCCACAATTTCTGCGTCTATTTTGAATTCGGTCTCGGCCTGTACAGAACCTCCGCTAGGATGCTATTCTTTGCGAATATCAAACAAATGAATATTAAAGAATGAAAACTTTTATTGATAAGTGATTTGCAAGTACACTTTTACAATAATTGCTTGAGAATATAGAGAAATCTAGGGATCAAAATAAGTATTCGAATCACTTAAACATTTTCTCACTAACACTTATGAACGTAGCGAATTCTCTATCTATACACACACCATATCTAACCCTGGTCTTCTTGCCACATCCACTGCATGAAATTTGTGAAGTTTGTAGCCCTATTTATAGAGTTAGAAGGGTTGCATCTATCAAAACGAAGAGTCGCGTCCATTGATGAATGATTACATCACTTCATCGTGATTGGTTGAGAAGGTTCAATCTAATCCATAATGGATAGGCACCTTTTCATGATTGGTTGACTTCTTATAAGTGGCTTTTCATTGGCGGTTAATGGTTGTTGATCATGCTTATCTGGCAGTTGGTAGTTAAGAAGATAAAATCTGAAAATCATCCAAGTCGCGACCGCGATATACAAGTCACGATTGTTAATCTTTGATTGGCAGATTTCTATTCTAAAGAAGAGCAGGTCATGACCGTGAATTGCATTTTTCTTCAAAATTCTCCTTGCAACTTCACCAATCTTTGACAACTTTGATCCTAAGCCAAATCTGTAAGTTCCACGCATCTTTTTGCACCTTTTTCACTCTTTTTTCATAGAATTCCACTTTAGATCATTTTACTCCCAAGATTTACCTAGTATCTGCATTTGCATAAAAAACAACTACATACCACTTGAAACCTTTTATATGAAGTATAAAAATGACTTAAATTATAGTGTTTAGTGTATAAAATTAATATGATAATAAGTGTAATTATACCCTTATCACTTCTTCTGATAAATAGAGTTGTATCTGCTTTACCTCTTTAATAACCTTTGCTGATTAAGAAATTGGTTAGCCTTTCATACCTAGCTCTTGGAGCCAGCTTCAATCCGTAGAGAGCTTTCTTCAATTTGAAGACATGCTCAGGATTCTTCGCATCTTCAAAGTTTGGAGGCTGGAAAACAAAAACTTCTTCTTGAATGAATTCATTCAGGAAAATGCTTTTGACATCCATTTGAAACAATTTGAAGTTCATATGGGATACAAAAGCATAGAGGATTCGAATGGCTTCAAGCCGGGCTACTGGTACATAGGTCTCATCATAATCAATTCCTTCTTGTTAATTGTAGCCTTGAGCATAAGCCTGGCCTTGTTCTTGACAATAATGGCATCTTCATCTTGCTTGTTCTTGAAAACCCATTTGGTGCCGATAATTGGTTTCCCTTTAGGCTTTGAAACTAGATCCCAAACATCAATGCGCTTGAACTAATCCAGCTCCTCTTGCATTGCAATCATCTAATAATCATCTCCTTCTACATCTTCAAACTTCTTAGGTTCGATCAAAGATATGAAAGGCTAGATGACTCATCATCTGACTGAGTTGACCTCATATCATCACAGGATTCTGTACTTCATCAATTATGTTATCTAGCGGATGGTTACGATGAACTCTAATCTCTCTTGGAAGACTCGGATCAACTACTAGAGGATCGTAAATGAGATGCAGAGGTGGAGGTTGATCTTCACCATCGTTGAAGTTGATAAAAAGATCATCATCTTCCTTGACTTCCTCAGCTGGGGGCTCCTATGCTGACTTGGGTAGCATAGGTTGTGGCATACTGAGTTGATTTGAATGTTGGGGAACTCCTTCGTCTTCATCAAAGGGACGTCTTTCTGCAGTGTTAGTTCCATCAAAATCTACATGCATAGACTCCTCTAAGGGGCCCATTTTTTTGACATATATTCTGTATGCCCTACTATTAGTTGAGTACCCCAAAAGTATACCTTCATTAGACTTACGATCAAACTTACCTAACTGCTCTTTGGTGTTAAGATTATAGCACCTACAACCAAAAGATCTAAGATGACCAATCTTAGGCTTACGCTCTTGACAAAGCTCATAGGGTGTTTTCTCAAGAATTGGGTGAATTAAAACCCGATTCAAGATATAACAGGCCGTGTTAACAGCTTCTCCCCAAAAGTACTTTGGTAGATTATTATCACTCAATATGGATCGAGCCATTTCAACTATGGTTCTATTCTTCAGTTCTACAACCCCATTTTGTTGAGGCGTATAGGGAGAAAAGAATTTGTGGTCAATGCCATGGGCTGAACAAAATTCTTCGAAATGGAAATTCTCGAATTTACATCATGATCACTTCAAATTCTACAGATTTTATCTCTTATTTCGTTCATTATCCGATTACTAAGCTTGATAAAAGATTCATAAGTCTCGTCTTTGCTACTCAGCAAGACTACCCATGTGAATCTCGTGAAGTAATCCACAACCATCAAAGAGAACATCTTACCACCCAAGCCCATTGGCTGAACTAGGCTGAAAAGATCTAGGTAGAGTAACTCTAATGGTTGCTTAGTTATTACGTGATTTACGTACAGATCTAAATGATTTCTTAACTTGCTTACTGAGCTGGAAAGTAAAGCACAGTTTATCCTTCTCAAAGCTAATGCTGGGTAATCCCACAACTAATTATTTTTTAGTCAATTTGGACAGAATGTTCATATTAATATGACCCAACCTTCTGTGCCAAAGCCATGAATAATCCTCCTTAGATACAAGACAAACGTTAGTGGAGCCGGGAGATAAATCAATCATATAAACATTATTGATTCTGGGAGCAAAGAGTAGATTAAACTTCATACCCTTGACAAGAGAAACCTCTTCGATTGAGGGTAAAACAACGACAATGCCACATTCCACAATCTTACCTTTCTAGTTATCTCCAAAACTGACACTTCCATTCCTTTTTCCTTGAGCTGACTTTCATCTCCTATCATATACCTTGAGCATCCACTATCCAAATACTACATTCAAGAGTCATCAATGGATCTAAGGCTCACCTGCAAAATAGTTACATTTTCTTAGGTACCCATGCTTTTGAGATGAGTCCTCCTTTGTTATAGTGCTTAAATTAAACCAATCGTACTCATCGTAATAATCATTTTTATGCCTACAGAGAACTGTGGTATGTCCAGCTTTCCCACAAAAACCACGCACTGTTTTTGGTTTGGGCTAGCTCGCTTTCTTCTGTTTAAAGGAATTCTTCCTCTTAGAATTAGAAGTTTGGTTACTCTAAGTTTGTTTGATTATTTGCTGGAGGAGGAACTCATTCATTCTTCAAGACTGTTAACTCAATAGTCAACTCATCTAATTTCTTAGTGAGCTTGCTGATAGTACACTCTTGATACTCAGCTTTTTCTTGAAGAAAGCATATATCAAGTGATAAGGAAGCACTAATGTCTTCCATATCATCACTTCTCCTCACTAGCTCCTTGATGTTCTTCATTGACTTATTAGCCAGTTTCATAACATCAAAGAGAGCCTGGGCGAACTCATCCATAGATAAAGGAATCTAAGAATATACCTCAACTTGAGGAGCTTTTCCTTTATCACGCTCAGCTTCAGAGTTGACAGCAGAATGATCTCTACTGTATGTAGATGTTGAGTCTTCGCCTCGATGATCTTCAATGGCCAACAAGTAGAGGTTGGCCAAATCAGTGGCTTCCTCATTAGATGATGAAGATTCTTCTGAGTCGCTCAAAGTGGCAGCAAGTGCCTCATTTCTCTTGGAGAAACTCTTCTTAAACCTATCCCTCTTCACCTTGGGATAGCTAGACTGGATGTGGCCTTTCTCTCTACAGCCAAAGCACTTGATGTCTTTGTTGTGCTCCTTCTTCGATCCTTCCTCAGCTCCTCACTAGTGATGAGCTGACTTGATTTCAGTGGGAAACTTCTTCTTGTTATTGAACTTCCCATCCTTCTTAATGAAGCTTTTGAAACTCTGGGTCAAAAGGGACATTTTCTCATCAGAGTAGCAACTAGTGGACTTATTTGATGAATCTGCTTTAAGGAAAATGGCTTTGCCCTCCTTGCCTTGATTCCTCTTGGAGTCATCTGAGTACTTCCTCAGAGACATCTCATGAGTTATCAAGGTGCCTATCAGCTCATCATAGCTATAGGTCTTAAGGTCATGAGCCTCCTCGATAACGCTCTTCTTGGAATCCCACTCTAAGGTAAGAGTGCGAAGGATCTTCTTGACGAGCTCCTCTTTGGTGAACTCCTTTCCAAGCCTCTTCAGTTCATTAACAATGTTAATGAACCTGGTATTCATGCTCTGAATACCCTCGCTGGAGCCCATGGTGAACATCTCATACTCCATCAGCATGAGATTGATCTTTGACTCTTTGACCTTGTCGGTCCCCTCATAGGTAATCTCCAGCTTCTTCCAGATTTCCTGTGTTGTTTAACATTTTGAGACCCTATTGAACTCATTAAGATCTAACGCACAGTGTAAGTAATTAATCACTGGGCATTCTCTTTGAGAATCCTCAGGTCAGCATCATCGTAGTCCTCTGGATCTACTGGCACATGCATTCAGTTCCTCACAACTGTGGGAACTCTAGGACCAAGCTCGATAGCAAGCCAGGCCTGCATGCTTTGAGGCTGGATGAAATTTTTCATGTGATTTTTCTAGAAAGTATAGTGATTACCATCAAATAGAGGTGGTCTAGTAACAGACATTCCCCCCTTGAGGAGAACTTCCTGGCTAGAACCGGAACTAAAGTTGTTGTAAGCCATTTATGGATCTTGACTCAAAGACTGTTACTCTAAAAGTTGAGCAACTGCTCTAATACCTCTTGTTGGTTTGTAAACGGGCTCTTGACAATAACAGAGGGGGGTGAATGCTTTATCTTGATTACTTTTAAGATTTTCAAAAATATTTGCCATGTTTAGTTTATATATGCATGCTGAATGTAATATAAAAATGTATAAACTGCTCAGCTTTGGTGGTATAGTTTATCTTCAATCTTTAGCTGAGTAAGGCTACTCAGCACATATCAGATAACAAGAAAATAAATAACAAAGAGAAAATGTGGATGAACTAATCACTGCTAAAGCTAAGGCTTAAAGATATAAATTCAGCACCTGAGATTTATCCTAGTTCAGCCCCTAGCCTACCTCTATCCCCTGGATACCATCTCCAAGCTTTAATCCATTAGTGATTTGTTCCTTCAATAGGCAGAGAAGCCTTTACAGTGGGTAGACATAATTACAGAAAGTACCCTCCTTTCTAACTATCGCTCAACTCAATTTGGGTACCCTTCCGAAACTAACACTCAGATTAAAACCAAAATGTAAAATGGATTCAACTTATAAAGCTATTGAATCCTTACATTATTAATCTAAGTAAATCTCTCTATTACAAATAGATATAAACTTTTATGTTTGTTGATTGCTTGAGATGGAATTTCTTTGAAAGCTAGAGTAAATTGGATAACATTTTGGCTCTTAAGAAATTCAAGGTGATTCACTAAGTTTGAACGTGTACTCCAGTTTTCTATTTATACTTTGAAGCTCTGTGAAGTAGCCATTGCAAACTTTATGAGATAGCTGATATTTAATTTCTCATCTCTTCAAATCTTTCGAATCTTCCATTGGAGACAGATTCCAAGACATTTAGAGATAGAAATTTGAATGTTGAGACGTGAAAAAATTCCGTTGATAATTTCTCATTTGTCTCCAAGCAATCTAGTTTTGAGAGATACGTGCGAGAATGCAACGTGGAGTCTTCCAATTGGTTGACCTTGCTGATATTGATAGATTCAAGCGAAGATACGTGAGACATTGCGCATGATAGAGAATTCCCTTTACTTGGACTATAGTGAGGAATCCCCGACATTCGGTACTAACACTTTTTACGTTGTGAGGACCATTGGAATCTTCATTAATTTCAACGCTTTTTCTCTTGAAAAGAAACTAAGGAATATCCCGTTCCTTCACACATGACGTTATAGCACATGTGCCATAAAGTCTCTACATGTCAAAGAAAGTGCTTTTAATTAACTAAAAGCAGGACTCAGCACAAGCTGAGTGAAATAACTCTAAACTATGTAGTTATCAGCACAAACTTAGCTTTTCCTAAACTAAGCCATAACTTAATTAACTACACAGTAAAACTGACTTGTTTTCCCTTAAACAAACTCACGTCAGCTTTATTAATTAAGAACCTAGTTAGTACTCAATTAATTTCACTAACCTAGAAATTTTTCTATTTGTACTATTAAATTGGGTTCTACACCTCCCTTGTTTTGCTGAAGTCTAGATCCCTCACTTGCAGACATGCTTCGTTGAACGAATTGTAATATTTGCGTATAATTTCTTTAGGTCCTTACACAATCTTGTGCAAGGTTCTTGTAACCAATCCTCCTGGAGTATAGCCTAAAAAATTCTTCCAAAATGCATCATTCAATATTTCTCAGTTGCATATGGAGTTGGGAGATAAAGATGTAAATCATCTAGCAGTTGGTCCTCCGAGGGTGGAGGAAAATATATGCATATGCATACTTCAATTGCTCCAACCATTTCCATCTGGTTCTTGTAATCGCCAGCATGGTAATTTGGGTTACCTTTACTTGTACATTTGTCAAATGTAGGTAAGAAGACGATCCAAAGCAAAGATTGGTCTAATATGTTCCCTTTGATTGCTGAAAGGTTAGTTTTGAACGTCGCCTCCTAATATGGAACTACGAGTTTGGCAAAACCCTCTTGGCTTTCTTTCAAACTCTATATCATCTTCCTCTTCATCACTTTCTATTTCCATCGACCTCTTCATTTTCTTCACTCTAGCTAGCTATTTAGCTAGGACATTTTTTTTCATAGTTTGAATAGCAACCAAAGTTGGCCCTATATCTCTAGGTAATATGTTTCCATCTTTCATGATGGCCACTAGCCCTTGGAGCAGCGGCAACTGTGTAGATTGAACCACATGGGTATTGTTGTTTCCCAATTGGACCATTACCTCTAGTTGGGTTGTTGTGGTTATAGAATGGACTAGTGGATTTGAGAGAGGTATGTTTGGCATGAAGGGAGTGATTGTTAATTGATTGTTAAATTGAGGCGATGTATGTCCCACTGAGGCTTTCTCAAAATCCTCCATTAAATTCTACATGGGCCCTACTTCTCACTTGGATATTTAAAATCCAGCTCTATTTAGATCTCCAAAGATTACACCTAACATGTAATAACTATCCAACATTGACTTTATATACAATTCCATGTCCTCTAGTGGCATATTGTATTTCTACTACAATGCTAGGAGAGGTTTGCTACACTTTGAACTTCCTACATTTGTGGAGTTGTTCACCATCGTAGTGAGTGGCTCTCTAGTGGACATCATGTTCATTGTGGGTGGAGGATATGTTCAATTTAGTTAGATTTCCCCATGCGAGGTGTTAGTTTCATCAGTATTCCCAATGTGGGACATGATTCACTATCTTTTATAAGTTTTTTGGTCATTGAAATGCTCTTTATCATAACTGAGATTCTCACTTTAGTAAGATAAATCAATGAATGTTCATCGCACTAATGAAATATTAGTCTTTGAATTATATTCGCGTGCTAATTTTATAACTAAGATTGACTCCTCAAACTCCTCACTGTGATGATTGAAGGTTCTTGCAAAACAAAGATTTGTTGCGGGGAACTATCCGTTTGACTGGCGTAGCCTCTTCGATGCTTAAGTTAGATCAAAATTAAGAGAGGCGACAGAGAATTTTGAGAGTTAAAAATAATGTACCTTTGAAAGGTGACCTCAGGGGGCCTTTTATAGGCTTGAGTGACTCTTAATTTGGTTAAGATAGGGAGTTAATCTCACATAAAACTCTTACTTAAATAAATAATTATCTCCTCAACAGGATAGAATTTGATCTTGTACAAGGAGAATCTTGATTATGATAAATTGCTTTTCTTGCTAAGAAAGCCTAAGAAATAGAATCTCTGGTGTATTTTATCCCTCGTTTAACATAGACCTTCTAGGAGGCTAAACCGACTCAGTTTATCTTCAGACTAGTCTTATCTTCTTCTTAAAATAAGGTTAGGTTATATCTTCTTGACATACTAAGGTGGATATATTCGCCTAGATATCAAAGCTGTGATGGGCAAATGCTTAGTGATATTTTATTGAGTTATCATAAATTGATGCCAATCCTCATATATGCGATCAATTCTCCTAAGAATCATCCCTATTACTACTCCTTATTGTGGACGGTTCTAAATCGACCGTATTAGTTCTTGAACAAACGCGTCGCGGGCTGTGCGATCGATTCGAAATCATCAAGAAAAGCCAAAAATAACTATTTGCACAGCCCAATTCCGTAGTGTATAATCATAGACAATGAAATTTTTTTAGAGCGGGTGGTGACAAAGCTCTAATTTGAAGATATTAGTGTCTCTTCTGGCAATTGTTTCCCTTAAAACTTGAGAATGCATCTTTCTTTGAATTTTTGTCAGCACCTTTAGATATGTCCCCTTGAGCCATTTTTGTACTAGTGTATAATCATAGGCAATGAAATTTTTCTGGAGCAGGTAGTGACAAAGCTCTGATTTGAAGATATTAGTGTCTCTTCTAGCAATTGTTTCCCATTGTTGTCTCTTCTTAGTGTATACTACAAGCTCTGAGTCATTTTCAATAATGGTTGAATGCACAATTAAATGTCGAGTGAAGAGGCAGCATTACTAGACCGTTTCAGAGGTAAGAGTCATAGCTTTAGTAGTCGGTATAGCAACGTCCACATCAACGAGTACTTCAGCAGTTATTGAAATCGAAAGAGTTTTTTGAATTTGTCCTTTTCTATTGAAGTCGTCCTTTGTGACAGCTTAGATGAATGATAATTAAGTTGATCAATAAGGATCTCTTCATTACCGAATGAAGAGCTTAGTCGCTTGCTCTTGAGAAACTTTCGAGGATATATTATTCTTGCGCAATTGTTTTGCTTCGTTGGATATTTTATAGACCTGAAAAATGATATATTGTATTTCAAGAAACAAACTTTGAATTCAACTTTGAGCAATCCTACAGTTGTGTAATCCGAGTCTCATATTCGCTTCCATCGAATCTGAAGTGAAATGGTAATGTGAAAACGAGCTAGAGCTCTAGCTACTGCAATTGTATCTTCCAGCCTTTTCTTGTTGCTTTCACCATTGTTGTCCTTGCTATTCTCGTTGATATCTCTCGAAAGTGACCGTCCGATCTTCGAATGCTCCTGGGTCTTGCAAAACAAGTCTTCGATCGGAAGTGTTTCCGGCGAAGACCCTCCAATGCTTAAATTAGATGTCTGAGAAGAGTGGTTTTGGTGTGTTCTCTAGAATCGTAGTTACCTCTATAATAGAAGATCATCTTGCTATTTATAGAGCTGTGTGTAATGATGATATGCGGGACCCGCCTGTAAGAGGTGCACGTGTGGCAAGCCGCTTGGGGGTCTTGTCAACCATCGAAGTATTAAATGGTTCGTCCCTACCAATCAGAGTTGCATTTAATGTGACAGAGGAGAGAGAGGGAGTGCGCCAGATCAGCATGGGTACTGCTGATGGTATGTCGACCCGAGCGTGGTGGGTAGCACTGAAGACCTTTATCAGTGGACTTTGTCTTTGTTTTTGTCTAAGTGTGCTACTGAAAGGGCATCGGCGCGTATTTGTACCGAGGCCTCGTTTGAATGTCTTGTCCTTGGGCCAAGGTGCACCTATTTGGGCCTTTAGTGGGCCTTGATATCAGGAGTCCCCCCCCTTAACGAGCCCACAAGCAAGGCTCTTTAGGGCCTAGTAAGATGTCTGTGAACGGCCCTTGGGCGCGCGTGGCATTGTTTTTGTATAGCTACAACTGTTGATCTGACGCGGCCTTTCACATTCACTGTTGGTTTTCAGTAATGATGGCATTTCATTGAACGATGTTCCATTTCGTTTTCCATGCAATTTGTTGTATATATTAGGGTATGTGTATCCTCATTGTTATTTTGCTTATCTTGGCTTTCTGCTAGTGTGTTGCTATTGATTTTCTCATCTCATCATTGTCTTCTAACAAATTGCCGTCTAGCTTCTTCCTCTTTGACTGCTGAGTTACCCTTCCTTTGCTCTAATTTCTTTTTATTCTAAGATAATGTCTTCAAATTCATCCGATCCTTGTACCCTAGTCCACCGTACCGGTCACCGTCAATCGATGGAGGAGAGTTCTCCTCGTCCTATTATGGTGCTGCCATTGAGGGGCCCCGGAAGTTCCGCCACGGTGGAGGTGGTGGGAGGTGGCTCGGGCTCTGTCCCGCGCCATCAATTTGTAATGGAGGAGTCCTCCTCTCCCTTTCCCACCGAAGGGGCGGATTGTTAAACACCCACCACCATCAAGAAAGAGGAGGCTAGCGAAATCTTCCAGTTATTGGTGGGAGCATCACGTGGCGTACTGGGGAAGGCCCCGAAGAAAGGTGAGGTAATGTGGAATCCTCCGAAGGAGGATTTGGTGCCTATGATTTGTCAGTAAGTATGTTGGGGATTCCACTTTCCTTTGGAAGCTGGTGTGCTGGATATGTTGTGTGAGTTTTGTTTATGCCCTAGGTAACTTCATCCAAACGCCTGGGTCGTTTTAGCTATTCTGGCGTGAATGTGCCGCGAGCTGGGTTTTACCCTCTTAGGGCGTGTGTTCCGTCTATTTTTCCGACCTCGTACGATGCATGCGGTAGCTTTTGTATTTTGGGGTAGCAGAAGAGAAACCACACCAAAACCACTGGAAAAGCAATCCCATGTAAGGGATTTTAAGGACAAGTGGTTTTGGATATTCCCAGCACCTGACAAAGTTGAGGAGGACGTGCCGAATCCCTTCAGGGATGGGAGGTTTCCTTTCCATACTCGCTGGAACCGTACCCCTGAGGATCCCCATAGCTGGCGCCGAGCCAAAGATTTGAGCGCTTTGCAACGCTGAGAGGCTGAGATTATTCGCCAATTCCGACCAAGTATCCACTGGCGTGTAGCGGAGTACTTGCTTGGTCAGCCCAATGGCCTCTTTTGCTGGATGGATCAAGGGGCCATTGTGTATACTGATTTGACTGCTGAGGGTGGTGAGATTTCGAAAAACTGATCATTGTTTTTTCTTTTTATTTGTAGGAATGGCTCGTATTAAGTGGAAACTAAAAATTATTCTTGCAGTGGCAGCAGCAAGGACACAGGCGCTTGAGGTGGTCTCGCCGGTGGCAGCTGTTGGTCCCCTACTAACAACGGCGGAGGTGACCCCGACAGTGGAGGTTACCGCTAAGGGCTGGGCGCAACGGCTACTTGAGCAGGGGACTATAGATCCTCTTCTTACTTCCCAGGGAACCGTGAAGGGGGAAGAGGGGGATGTAGTTGTTATAGATACTACTCCTCCTAGGAATGTAGTGCCCGCAGTCGGCGCTGAGGAGCATCGTGCCAGGGAGAAGGCTCCTACTGCTGCTGCAAGGGGCGTAGAGATCAGGGAGAGGGGATAGAAGCGCCCCCGCAATGACGGCGATGTTGGAGGGAAGTCCTCCAAGGGGTAAGCTCCTTTGACAGAGGAGGAGCAAGTTCAGTGGGCAAAATACGATCCGCCATTGGTATGTTTGATAATTAAAGTTTTGGCTGGTGTGTCTATTTGCTCTGTGCACCAAATGTTGATCGGCTTTTTCACAATTATGGAGAAAGTTCCATGGGGAAGATGTCCCTTTACTAAAGCTCGAAGTTTTGGGGGAGCTGGGGCGTTACACTGAGCTCCCTAGCGAAGACGCACGCTATGGTGCTATGGGTCCTGCCGAGCTTAGGGCCTATGTTGAGCAGCAGGCTTTGCTTGTGAGTATTTCCTTCCATGTCTAGGGACCGGTTTGTTAGTTATATATGTGTTTTGCATCTTTATCGTTGGTTGTCTAATTTTATCCGTGTGGCTGTGAAGGCCTTTTCTACTGCTCATCGGGTGGCGAAGGCCTTGGTTGAGGCACAACGCCAGGTGGAGATAGCCTATGATGCTTCCCAAGGCAGTGCCAAACGGCTGAAAGAGGTGCAAAGGGAGCGTGATACCTTTGCTGAGTTGGAGGAGACCGCCCGAAGGTTAGGGGAGACTGGCAAGAAGCAAGCTGCGAAGTTAACCTAAGCTCTTAAGGATTTGGAGTATTCTGAGGGGAAGAGGAAGGAGTTGGTGAGCACAATGTGAGCCATGGAGGAGAAGCACGGTGTGGCGCTAGCCAAGATTAAGTCCGCTGCTGAAGCTAAGGAGAAAAGGCTTAAAGCGTTGATAGAGGAGGAGAAGGAACAGAGAGCCAAAGTGGCTAAAAATTTGGAGGACGCGGAGAAAGGGCTGGGGTATTGGAGGACCATTGCCAAGTGCAATACCACAGTGTTACAGGATCTCCAGTATAAGCAGGATCGTCATAAGGCGAAGTACAAGCTTAAGGTGAAGCAGACTCGTGAAGATTGACGGGAGGACCATCTCAGCTATCAGACGGCTTTTCTTCGCGCTATGCATGCTAATTAGCCCCTCTTGATGAACCCCTTGGCCGCTGGGAGGAAGATGAACACATATTTGGGCCTCCCGCGCCAGAGCCTTCTTATTTAAATGTCTCTTTTGTGGTGACGGAGGAGGAGGAAGTTCAATCGTGACAGCCTCCGTCATGCTTCTTCTTTCTTGCTTTGTATTATTACTTTAAAAATTTTGAACTTTTGTAGCTATTGAGTTCGGCGTTGTGAACTCAACCCATTCTATGAATGAAACCCTTTCATGCCCATTCGTTCTGTTTATCGCTGAGTTAGTAGTCTTTGCTGAGTTTTCTTACTCCTGATCTTTTATTCTAATCGATTGCCAAGATAACAAAATTTCCAATATTTTCTTGCCATATGCTGGAATAACTGTTTTGTACCATAATTTATCTTGTATGTTGTTCAGTGATATAAAGGGGAACTTGACCCTGCTTTTTACTGGCTCATGACTTTGCCGCTGGAATCTCGCTGATCCACCCCACGGGTTGTTTTAACTTTGACTTCAAAACGTGATAGCGCTGAGGGGATCTCGCTGATCCGATCCTGCGGGTTCTGCATGTTTTAATTTCGAAGTGTGATACCATCGAGGGGATCTCGCTGACCTGCCCCTGCGGGCTGTTTTATGTGTTTTAATTTCTAAGCGTGATAGTGCCGAGCGGATCTCGTTGATCTGACCCTGCGGGCTGTTTAACTTGCTTTAATTTCAAAGCATGATAGCGCCGAGGGGTTCTCGTTGATCTGACCCTGCGGGCTACTTTACTTGCTTTAATTTCAAAGCGTGATGGCATCGAGGGGATCTCGCTGATCTGACCTTTGCAGGCTGTTTTACTTACTTTAATTTCAAAGCGTGATAGCGTCAAGGGGATCTCGCTGATCTGACCCTGCGGGCTATTTTACTTGCTTTAATTTCAAAGCGTGATAGCACCGAGGGGATCTCGCTGATCTGACCCTGCGGGCTGCTTTACTTGCTTTAATTTCAAAGCCTGATAGAGCCGAGGGGATCTCGTTGATCTGACCCTGTGGCCTGTTTTACTTGCTTTAATTTCAAAGCGTGATAGCGCAGAGGGGATCTCGCTGATCTGACCTCGCGGGCTGTTTTACTTGCTTTAATTTCAAAGTGTGATAGCACCGAGGGGATCTTGCTGATCTGACCCTGCAGGCTGTTTTACTTGCTTTAATTTCAAAGTGTGATAGCGTCGAGGGGATCTCGTTGATCTGACCCGGCGGGCTGTTTTACTTTAATTTTAAAGCGTGATAGCGCCGAGGGGATCTCGCTGATCCGACCCTGCGGGCTGTTTTTACGTGGTCGTCCGTTTACTCAAATGGGAGAGGTTTGTAAGAAGCTGTATTTTCATTGTCCAGAGAGTTTAGAAAACATAATTTAATGAATAGATGTAGAAAATGTCACTCGTCACGCTCCTAGGTAAAACTTTCGAAGAGATGTTGCGTTCCACGTACGGGGTAGGACTTTTCCCCGAATGGTGGACAACTTGTAGGTGCTACCTCCTATTCGTTTTGTCACTTTGAACGGGCCTTCCCATTTGATGCCGAGCTTTCTTCACGCCTCCCTTACTTGCAAGTCCTTTGTATTTAGAAGGACCAGCTCGCCCTCTTGGCATGTCAGCGGTTTAATCTTCTTATTGCGTATGAGCGTAATTCATCGTTTGTATTCTATCATGCGTATAAGAGCTTGCTCTCACCTTTCCTCCAGCGAATCTAAGTTGTGCCTTAGCAAATAGTCGTTTGAGGCACCCTCGATGTAATTGGCCACCCTCGCGCTTGGGGTGCCGATGTCGACAGGGACCACCGCCTCTATTTCGTAAGTGAGAAAGAAGGGTGTTTCGCCCGTTGTTGTTCGAGGAGTGGTCCTGTAAGACCAAAGGATGTTTGTCTGAGGATGGGAAACGCTGGAGAAGCGGAGTCGAATTTTTAGCCTTTGGTAGAAGCATTTGAACGCATGACAGTTAAATTGCGTCCCATTATCTACTATGATAATGTGGGAGATGCCGAAGCGCGACATTATGTTCTTGGTAAAGAAAGCTGTGACCTGTTTGGGTGTGATGGATGATAAAGGCTCGGCCTCCACCCACTTAGTGAAGTGATCAACAGCTACAATAATCCAACGCTTCTGCTGTTTCGCCCTTGGTAAGGGCCCCACTAAATCCACTCCCCAGAGAGCGAAGGGCCATGTCGCCTGTATTACAGCCCTCGACCCGGTTGGTGCCGATGATGTCTTGGCGAAGGCTTGGCAAGCTTCACATGATTGGACCATTCTTTTAGCTTCCAGCTCCATAGTTGGCCAAGAGAAGCCTTGCAGCTTCGCCCTTCGAACCATTGCATCCTTCTTCTCATGCGCGCCGCAGAGGCCCTTATGAACCTCGCGCAATATATAATCGGCGTTGACTCGGTCAAGCACTTCAACCATGGATGACTTATTGATTTACGGTATAGTTGTTCACCGATTATTGTGTAGCAAAAAGACTTCCTTGCTATTTTTTGAGCCAGGCCTGCGTCTGTCGGTAGCTCATTGTGTTCCAAGAATTTGCTGATAGGGGTAAACCACTCGTCCTCCACCTTCGTTTGTAGTACCTCGGCTATTGGTACGCTGGGGGCATTTATCTGCAGAGGGATACAGGGGAGTAGAATTTCCTGTTCTTTGCTTGAGGCCCCCTTTGCCAATCTATCAGCCTCAGCATTCAACGCTTTGGGAATCTGCTTGATGGTCATTTCAGTAACTTCCATTCGGATATCTTTGATGAGGGTGGTGATTCGGTTAAGATATTATCGCATGGACCCACTTTTGTATTCTTCGCCGAATTGCTTGACCACAAGTACCGAATCGCTGAATATTCTGATGTTGGCGGGCTTAATGACTTGGATGATCTCTAAACCGAATATTAGCGCTTCATACTCTGCAGCATTGTTGGAGGCTCTGAATTCAAGTCTAGCCACCTGCCGAATCACTATCCCCTTCAGGCCATGGATGTATATGCCAATGCCTACCGCCGTGCTATTGGAACTACCGTCTATGAACATGTGCCAAGCTTCTTCTGGTAGTTCTTCCCGAGGTGGGACTTCTTGTACGAAGTCTGCTAACGCCTGTGCCTTCATTGCTATCCTTGGTTCAAAGCGGATGTTAAATTCAACAAGTTTGAGGGACCATTAAGCGAGGCTCCTCGAAGTTTCGGGCTGCTGGAGTGTTTTCTTGAGTGGTAGGTTGGTTCGCACAATAATTATTTGGGCTTGGAAATAATGACGCCATTTTTGGGAAGATACCACCAGAGCGAATTCTAGTTTCTCCATGCAACCATAATTAATTTCAACGCCTTTCAAAACACGACTGCCATAATAGACCTGGAACTGATCCATCTCTTCTTCCCCGATGAATACCATTCCTAATACTTCCTCTGAGGTGCTGAGGTAGAGATATAGGGGTTCGCCAACAACAGGGCGGCTCGGCAAGGGAGGAAAGTCCAAAAAGGTTTTTATCTCGGCTAAGGCAGTGGTGCAGTCCTCCCCCCATACAAACTTTTTGGCTTTCAAGGCCTTGTAAAACAGGATGCATCGTCGTGCTGCGCAGGAAATAAAGCGGCCTAAAGCGTTGAGTTTACCATTGAGGTGCTGGACATCCTTGATGTTACGGGGTTCTTGCAGTTGGAGTACTGCTTTTATTTTATCAGGGTTGGCCTCTATTCCCCTCTACGAGATCAAATACCCCAGGAATTTCCCCCTTGTAATGCCGAAGGCACATTTTTCCTGGTTCAGCTTCAGTTCGTATTTCTCCAACAAGGTCAGCACTTTGGCTATATCGGTAGCATGATCTCCTTCAGCTTTGCTTTTGATAATCATGTCATCCACGTACAGCTCCACTTCTTTTCCTATCATATCCCCAAATATTTCGTTAACCATTCTCTGATATGTGGTCCCAGCGTTCTTGAGGCCGAAGGGCATGACATTGTAATAGTATGTCCCCTCATGAGTGACAAATGATGTCTTTTATTTATCCTCCTCAGCCATGGGTATTTGATTGTGTCCCGAGGCTGCATCTAGCATGGAATAAATGGTGTAGCCTGCCGTGGCATCTACTAACATGTCTATGCTTGGGAGGGAGTAGCTATCTTTTGGACATGCTTTACTTAAATCTGTGAAATCCACGCACATGCGGAACTTACCATTCGACTTCTTGACTAATACCACATTGGCGATCCAATCGAGGTAACAAACTGGTTTGATGTGTCCGGCTTTTAGTAGGCGAGAGATCTGTTCCTCGATTGCTCTCTGCCTTTCGGGGGAGTGGTTTCTTCTCTTCTGTTTCACCGGCTTTATTTGGGGAAGTACATTTAATCTGTGTTCTGCGACCTCAGGGCTGACACCTTTAAGGTCCGCAGGGGTCCATGAGAAAGCCCCGACCTTTTCACGTAATACCGTCAGGATTTCTTCCCTTGTTTTATTCGTTAATGCCCCTGACATGCAGATATCTTTCCCTTCTTCTAGGGTGACTGCTACCATTACATCCGCAGGTTCAGCGGCTTTTTCTCTATCCAGCTCTTCTATTGATAAGGGCTCCGCCTTTAGGGACATTAAATACGTCTCCTGGGCAGCCTGTTGATTTCCTCAAGCCATGGCCACTCCTTGATGTGTGGGTATTTGCAATTTAAGGTATCTGAGGTTAACGACCCCTTCAGATCCAATGATGAGTGGTCATCCCAAGATTATGTTGTAGGCTAACGGGATATCTACAATCAAGAACTCCGCTCGAGTCTTCCACTTGGGGTTTCCGTCTCCCAATGCAATGGATAAGTTCAGTGAACCACATACCCGAACAGCATGCCCGTCGAGGCCAATCAACGGTGCTTGATGATTAGTGAGATGGTTAGGGTTTCCTCCCATGGCTTCGTATACCCTTCTAGTCATCACGTTGACCGAGCTGCCTGTGTCTACTAGGGTGCAGTGCACCTAATATCCTTCCACCATCATTTCAATCACCAAGGCATCATTATGGGGTGAAGGTTTCCTTTCCTGGGCAAAGGAGTAGCATGTCTCGCCTCCCCTATCCATATTGTCGCAGTCAAATGTTTTCCCCCTCTTTCTTTTTTTCTAGATGGTTCCTCCGGATGTTACATGTATCACTCCTCTAGGTGGTGGGTCTTCAACATTACGACGTTGGTGTTGGCCTATTTCAGTGTTCGGGTTAGGCGGTCGATAGCCCACTCCATCGGCCCGACATGGCAGAGGGTAGCCTCCCTCCTCGTCTCGACGAGGCGGTTGATAACCTCGCTCGGCTTCTCAGCGAGGCGGTTGATAGACTCCCTCTTGACGATGTCTGCCTCCTTCCTCTCGCTATTTTTCTCTTGGTGGAGGATGGAGAAAATGGTTCAGTCAGCCCTCTGCGGCTTTCTTGCTGAACTCGCGAGCCAATTCTCTGCATTCTTCAGTGTCATGACCTTCACTTTTATGGAACTAATAGTAGGTTCCTGGCTTTCCCTTGTGCCTCATTCTAGGGGGGTATCAAACGTCCTCCCCGTTTTTTTCAATCCACATTAATACCTCCTTCCTTTTGACATTGAATGGGAGAGAATCTTCCGCTTCTCGCCTCGCTAATTCCAGTCGGTACGTCGATTGACGTTCAGAGTCTCACTTTCCGTAATCTCGCCATTTGGTAGGCTCCTCCCTTACCGCGGCCTTGATTTGCTTTGTGTTTCTTTTATGGGTTTCCCATCGCACCCACTTCCTGGCTTTCTACATCAGCGCGGCCAACGTGGTAGGTCTTTCGGTGGAAATATCCTTTGATAGGTCAGCACTTCGGCAATTCCTTGCCATTACTTCGAAGGTTATTTCTATATGGCAGTCTCTAATTTCAAAGGCTACTCTCTGAAACCTTTCTAAGAAATCGGCCAAGGATTCATCCATCCTTTGTCGAACCATTTACAAATCTTGGACCGTTCGGCTAGGGGGGATGGACGTGATAAAGTACATGGCGAAGCTTTTAGCCATCATGTCGAAGCTCGTCACGGACCCCGACTTTAGACTCTCGAACCAGTGGGTTGCTGGGGCCACGAGGGTGGTGGGGAATAGCTTGCACAGCATGGCATCAGTAGCATCAGCTGCCTCCTTACATTGGCGAAAATAGCGGATGTGTGCTGTGGGGTCCCTTATCCCAGAATATTCGAGCAGGCGAGGCTGTTTGAACCCCTTCGAGAATCTTTCTACACGTATACGAGGGCTGAAAGGTGACTCCGTTTCGGTGATGTCGGGTATGCCGGTTTCCATGCCCCTCTCTACTAGGAGCTCGCCTATCCTTTTGGCTATGACGGCTTCCAAATCCTCCTGGACGGGCTGATGCTTCTTTGGGGTCTCGCGTCTGGATTTCACCGAACTCCCTTCGCTAATTAAGGGTTCTTTGGATCGTGCTTTGTGTGCGAAGTCTTTTCCCCTACCTTGAGATCTTTCTCCCAACTCCTCTTCCGGCTTGGTAGACTTGGCTTCTATTTTTTCTTTGGCCGCTGAAACTCCTTCCTTCTCCTATGTTTAAGGGTGACGGTATGTGTAGCTTGAGCGATCCTACCTAGTCGTAGATGGAGAACTTCGCACCATGTGTCGTGCTTTCGACTCATTTATTCGCCTTTCCTGGCAGAGTTTTCTAAGCACTTCTTGCTCTTCCTTCCAAGAATGAAAGATTTCATTCATCATATTCTGTTTCAGGGCCATAGCCACATTTTGTTGTTCGTTTTGCTTGATAAGCATGGCCATCATATCTTGTTTTTCTACTTTCCTTCTCCTCTTCTCACTTATCTTCGGTCTCGATGAGGTGGGTGTTTCTGTCTGCGGCCGGGGAACGTTGGTGACCACTTTCGCTGTTCCCGCTTTATCTCTAGGCTCCGGCATATCCAGAAGTAGAAAGGTTCCTGGAGGGGGAGATTTCGCCTGTCTGCTTGGGGGAGTAGTCATCATTCAGGGTTGATGTTCACGCTCACCGCACCAATTTGATATCTCTCGAAAGTGATCGTTCGATCTTCGAATGCTCCTGGGTCCTGCAAAATAAATCTTCGGTCGAAAGTGTTTCCGGCGAAGACCCTTCGATGCTTAAGTTAGATATCTGAGAAAGGTGGTTTTGGTGTGTTCTTTAGAATCGTAGTTTCCTCTACAGTAGAAGATCATCTTGCTATTTATAGGGTTGTGTGTAATGATGATATGCGGGACCTGCCTGTAAGACATGCACGTGTGGCAGGCCACTTAGGGGTCTTATCAGCCATCAAAGCATTAAATGGTTCGTCCCTACCAGTTAGAGTTGCATTTAATGTGACAGAGGAGAGAGAGGGAGTGCGCCGAATCAGCATAGGTACTGCTGATGGTATGTCAGCCCAAGCGCGGTGGGTAGCGCTGAAGGCCTTTATCTGCAGACTTTGTCTTTGTTTTTGTCTAAGTGTGCTGCTGAAAGGGCATCGACGCGTGTTTGTGCCGAGGCCTCGTTTGAATGTCTTGTCCTTGGGCCAAGGTGCACCTATTTGGGCCTTTAGTGGGCCTTGATATCACTCGTCATAAGCTTTTGCAAAGCTCCCGAGTGTATCCCATGGAAAAGACGAAAGCTTTAGCTTTCACGGTATCTCAGTGTCGGTTAAAGAGGCAGCATCGCTAGCCACTTGAAAGGCAACTCATAGTTTCGGTAGTCGGAGTAGATGCTTTGTCATCGATCCATTTGTCTTCATCTTGATCAATTAAGATTCACTACCCATTCCAATGCCAACGCATCTTGCCCATAGATATTGGCACAACTTCTGTATTGCTCAATTATGTTGAAGTTACAATCCAGAGTGCACTTTCTTCTTATAGCTGCACCATTATCGTGAGATTTTATCAAGCTAGACAAAGAGAGAGATTTTTCCAAATAGCATGATCAGAGCCGCCCTTACAATAGAAGCAAGTGAGGCATTCACTTAGCGGTCTCACAAAATTAATGGCCCCATATTGTTTTTCTATATAAAAGTAATACCATAATTTTCCATTTTATTAAGAAACTATACTTCATATTGTTAGTTAACTAATTAATGAAGTATAATTATTATCATTAGATGTTAATAAACTACTCACTCCGTCTACTAAATATTGTCGTTTTAGATGGATTTTGATGTCTCTTTTTTATTGTCATTTTGTATTTCCAATGTACTTTTTCTTTAAGTTTTTCATTTCTATCCCTATTAATTTGTTCAACTTTCAAGATAACCATATTTTAATCTCCAATTACAATATGAGAATAATATAGGAATCAATATTTAAACATATTAATGAAGTCTTGAAAATAGAGTTAGACATTTATTAAAGGGTAAATTAGTAAATCAACTCATTCGGTTTATTGTTATCTTAAAAACTGTGAATTAGTTAAAACGACAATATTTAGTGGACGGAGAAAGTAATTAATGAAGTTTAATTATTATCATTAAATTTTTCACCATAATTTGTTGTTGGTAAAATGGAGTCTATCTATCCTTAATTATATATTTTTTCTTCATTAATTAACTTTTTATTTGAAATTTTAAACTTAAACATGGTAAAATCAATTTCGTAATCACATAATTTTTTTCAACATTTTCGCTTCAGGTCCCAAAATTCCAAAGTTCATAAGACCGGTCCTGAGCATATTGCCGAGATCGTGAGTTGTATTGGAATTTAAAGCAAGTAAATACATAAACAAATGTATGCATGATGATGATCTGTGATTCCAAATATATGTAGTGGAGCAAGCAAATTCATAATGTTGTGAACACTTTTGTTCACCCAACTGGCTATTATAAATCGGTAAATCACGAAACGTTAATTACGCCGATTACCATGGGGTACGAGTTGGTAGAGATCTAATTTGCTAATTCAGATGCATGCGGTCTACATTCAATAAACTATTTTTTAACAATAATTACGATAATAACTTATCTCATCCCTAAGATTGCTTGTACTGGGCAAGAGCTGTGCTCTACGAAAAGTCTCTCTCTTAGACTGTTTGAAATCTTTTAAGGTTGAAGGATTACTTCATTACTTTTTCTGCAGCTTTCATCGTTTTAACACACTAGTTGAGGTGGGTATGATATCTTACATTTTCCATCATGTGATGGTGTGGATGTCTACATGTCCACTTTTGGACCGTCACCTATGCAATATGCTATCCTGAGACAATTTCTTGTGGCATTTGATAGGTCCGTTTTTTACTCTTCGCCTAGTGATATGCTGTCATGGGACTCTTGTAGTTGTTGATAGGTCCACTTTTGGACCGTCGCCTATGTTTGGCGGAATGGTGTCAAGAGACTATTCTTGTGAGGCCCGCTTTTAGCTCATTGTTTTTGTTTGGCGATATGCTGCTTTGGGACTGCTAGTATTTTAATGTAATTGGATCGACTAGTTTGACCAATGCGAGCATAACATTTCATCGAACAAGTCGAGAGAGTGCGGACTGCACACTTGTTCAAGTTCTGTTACAATTTGGGGGGTCTGAGGGGGCAACGCCCCCAGGTGCGGGGTCTGTGGTACGGCAGCCCCTAGCGGGGTCGAGGGGCAACGCCCCGGGCTGGGGTCGAGCTACCAGGTCAGTTCGAAAATTTTTTATTTCTGAACCCACGCATCCTTTAAAAAATTCATCAGAAAAATGAATTTTGAACCGAAACAGTGTGTCTATTGGACACAACTGAAATCCGAAATAACATGTTTTTTAGACATGGCTACTACTCGAAATAGTATGTCTATTAACATTTTGGTTATTTATTTCACTAAAAAGAAACTGGCAAATATATAGAAAAACTCGGTTGTTTTTTCATTGCAAATCAAATTCTAATTCTTGACAAAATTTCTGATTTTATCCGATTAAAAGTTTGGTGAACCGACCAAATAAATTTCAATCTGCTAAAATATTTGCGACCTCGAAAACATCCAAGAAATTCTCAAATTTTAACAGAAACTCTTTGGCCGACATGTGATCATTGTACTTTAATATCAAATCGCTCTTTGAGTGTGCTTAACGGATGATATGTTGTTCTTTCTGAATCATTGTGATCTTGACACTTTTGTAGCAGCTTGGTTGAATTGGATCATCGATACCAGCCGAATTGTATTGAGCTGCTCAAGAATCTATTCTTTGTTGAATGAAGAGCCATTCGCGTGCAACTGACTTAGGAATTCAATTATGAAACCATGTCCGATAAATTTACTATCCAAGCAATGAAATAATAATGGGACGAATCAGTTGGATAAGTAACCGTACACTGACAAATTTTAAAATTGATGGAATAAATCATGTTGGCTAGTCCAAGGTTTCAATTTGATTTCCAATTATGAAAAAAAAATGAAAGTTTGGATATATATTAACTTATCTCATCTCCTGTTATTTGTTGAAATTTTTGTGTTCTGAATCAAAGTATTCTCATGAGCAAGCAAATTCAATCAATATTCACCGCACCATTGAAAGATTTGTAAATGAAAGTATATCCATGCACCAATCTTCAGAATCAAGTTATGTGTTTGTCTTCGTCAAAACCTATGTCTGTAAGACAAAACAAGGTTAGAGTGGCTAGTTGTCTGATCGGTGTAGTCTCTCCGATGCTTAAGTCAACGAGTATATAAAAGAGGAGGCAAAGTATTTTAGGGTTTAAGAGTGAGATACCTTAAGGTGCCATGAGCACTTGTATTTATAGGACTTCAAGACTCCTAGTTAGAGAAGAAGAATGATTCCTCTTTGGTTGCGAGTCTTTCATGAGGTAAAGATTCCTAATTCGTCTTTTATCCTTTATAGGACTTAATTTCTATTATGCTAGATTAAGAACTAGATGTGGATGCATCTCTTGGAGAGCAAGTTATAGGGTTGACGTGATCGTCTTATCCGGTGCAGCGGAGTGGTCATTCGGTTGATCGAGCCATCAGCTAGGATGTGTTTTTCACGCGGTCAATGATTATTTACTTGATTATCAAGTATAACGTATGGTTCTTTAAAAATATTTGTGTTTGGATATATAGTATGATATGATATGGTTTCTTAAAATTTTAGTTTAAATAAAAGGAGAATCATAGAGAATCACCGAATCCGTTGTTTTATTTTTTTATTATTCTTGAAATCATAAAAAAATATCATACTGCCAAATAAATATACTTAATTAAGAATCATACAATACAATGAAAAAATCATTGAACCAAACAAGGCTTTCAAATGAGAGGTTGATAGTAGAGAAAACGTTTAACTTTCTAAGGCGGCAATGGCTTACTTTGGATTAAAATTTGGAATAGTCTATATTAGATTAAAGTGGATAAGTTCCTCACCAAATAAAACAACTCATAATGATAAATAACAATAACAATAAAAAAATTGAGCTTAACTTATATCCTTTTGTTGAACCTATTTTGAATTTTTAAAAACTCAATTAACTTTTTGAATATGAAAAAAATTTAATAAATGTATCAAATTCATTGAACGAGACGTAATTGGTTTAGTTTTTTCAAGTCATTTCCATAAAATTTTTTTTTCCAACCAAAAAGGAAAAAATAATTAAAACAAAAAGGCCAACGTTCTAGTGTTGTCTTCCTCAGAACTCACCGGTCTTAGACTCGACCTCCAATCCATATATTGGATAGGCCCTGCATTTGTCTCTCTTTCATTTACCATTTATAGCTACTATCCACATTTTATTTTATATTTTATATTATGCATTTGCCCCGTATACAATTTACAAGTAATGCCAGTTAGTAATGACTATTTATGTTACGATTTTTTTTAAAAGAAATGATTAAATTAAATCAAAGAATATGAGCAACACAAATAGGAAAAAACTCGTTCCAAATCCTATTACCTTTTCCAAATGAACGATTCTAGTCAAAAAATAAACCACAATGTTTGACTTGTAATTGACCCAAATAAAGAGACAAGCAACAAAAGATTGAGCAAGTATCTTACAATCATCAACCATAGAAAAAATATAAAAATAACCTCTACCGGCACTAACTAAAAAGCTATACAAAACACGGTTATCCATCTCTAAAATGAAAAATTAAGTAGTTAATATTTCATACTGTTTTTACTCATGTCAATATTAAAGTACACAATAATGAAAACACCCTAACTTCTCTCAAGTTTTATATATTTCCTTTCTAAAGAATAAAATTACACCTAATGTAAATTTTGTAATGAAAATAATACATTAGGTACATGTGTATCCTTTTTAACATAAGAATCCTATTTATTTATTTTTTTATCAGATTTCTACAATATGTGAATTTAATCTAAATTGTTATTCAAATTCGTGACTATTGCACTATACAGGGAGAATATTATTTAATTCAATTCAACAAATGATAAAGGTTTACTTATTTCTTTAAAAAAGGTTATGTCATCTATGACTCACCCAAAAAAAAGAGTTAAGTTTAAGGTTAATATTTCAATTTAAAGGAAAAGTTTAACAAGTGATGATCATAAAATTTGAAAGTTTTGTTTTAAAATTATTGAAATGTTATAATGTTTTTACCTAATAAGTAAGACTGGATTTGTAACATATTGAATGTCTCAAATTCAAGTCATTTCGGGATCGACTGAAAATTTTTCCTTTCTATTTAATAAAAGCATAATTCCGTAAATTAATTTTTTTTTAACTATCAACATGTGTTTGATATCGGTTTAGAAGGAAATCAATTTATTTCATTTAGACTAAATTTGTTTGTAGGAAAATATTATGCAAGGAAACATTGTGTACATGAAAATAAAATATTACACTCGAGAGCCGCCTCAACTTAGCAAAGTGTGTACTCAGGAACCGCCTCAACTTGGAAAAAGTGTAACCCACCTTATGTTGGTATTCGTAGTTGCAAAGAAAATCGTGCATTACATGTGCATTTATGTGTGCACAATGCACAAAATAATACATTGTTTGTAGAGCTATGAATTTCAGCAAGAGACGAACACAAGTACATTTTTTTTCAAGTTGAGACGGTTCTTGGATGTATTTTCGCCTAATTGAAGAGGTTTGTGAGTAAAATCAAATTTGAGGGAGCAATCGATAAAACAAATGTTTAGTCAAGACGGGTATGTATGTATCAAAGCTTTTAATTATAATATATTCTATGATTGATCTTGCATGCATATAAACTAATTTTTAAGCATTATCTTAAGGAATCTAAAACAAGAGCATCCAATAAAGACTTCAATTTCTTACCCAACTAAACACAATTAATTAATCAATTAATAATGGCATTGCGTGCATGCATGCTACCTGATTAATGGGATTGACATAACTCGTGACGATGCTATTTATGATCTCAAAAATTTATATATAATAATTAGATTTAAAAATAAAAATTTATCAGTTAAATTATTTCATGTTAATTAAGTATTAACAACAAATTTATGAAAATAATATATGAACATCAATCATGTTTTTAAATAATCGAAATAAAAGTGAAATTTTCTTTTTATTTATAGTGTTTTAGGAGATTGGCTAATTTTATTATGTTGGAAATACCCGATCCGCCCGTGAGTGGGTCAATCGGGTTAAAGAATCCGATCCAATTTAGTTATTTGGACTAAATTCAGAGTTTAAGGATTTAATTGCAATTGATCAAATTTTCATCCTATATATACACTTGGACGTGTATATTCATAGATGGTGAAAACAGAATTCACTTTTTATAATTAATTAATTTCATTATCCATTTTCCAATCAATTCTCATTCGGGTTTTTTTCTCGCGATAAAACATCACAAAATCGATAGTTATCGATCTTAGTTACTGCAGAAGTTGTGGATACACATCCATATTTCGACAAACCGTGAGATGGATCAAATTCGGTATTAAAGCAGCGTTCTTCGATCTTAAACATACAGAAAAGGTATTACCAAATTCGTTTCTTGTTTACGTTTTTCATCACATTATAAAGTATGTGAGTCAAAAAAAAATGAAATTTTTTGTAATCTTTCTAATGTTAAAAATTACGATAATGCATTTGAAGTGATTGCTATAGAAGTGTCTTTTTATCAGGAAAAATAATAAATTTATCAAAAAAAACAAAGTGAACTTATATATTTAAAATGTTTTGTACAAGCCTTTAAACATTTTTTTTTTATTTAAAAAACGTGAAAATAGAATTTAAAATAATACAAAAGCATCTTTTATCATATATTCCTAGAATTAGGAAGGTTTTTGTATAGTTATTATGTACTTACACATAATTGTGTATTTGCAATTCTAAATTTTTTTAAATGGATAACTCAAAACAGAATAAATTTATATAATATATGTACATAGCTATTCACATTTTCCATGTACTAATAGTTATATTATAATACAAATATTTACATTGATCCAATCCGATATAATATATTATGTGGAATAAGCTAGTGGTGTCTACCAGACAAATACAGATGATGTGGCGACTACGCGGCGCAGCGGCAAGAGAATGCTCACGTGCGACTCACGCCCCCTCCTTCTTCATCATTTTTCTCCGATAAATAATACCCACCCCACCACCTTCACGTTCAATTATCACTCTTTACTCTCCTCCATTTCTCCCTTCCACTTTCATGGCTTCCGACCTCTCCGTCATCCTCCCTCGTGTCCTGATTGTCTCCAGACGCAGCGTTCGAAAGAACAAATTCGTCGATTTCGTCGGTCAGTTTTTCACTGCACCATTTCTCACGTTGTTTTTATATAGAATTTGAACTCTTATGAATTGTTGAAATTTTCAGGCGAGTATCATCTCGATCTCATCGTCAGTTACGGAGCCGTACCGGTTATTGTGCCCCGCGTTAGCGGAGTGCATCTGTTGCTCGAGAGCTTCGAACCGATCCACGGCGTTCTTCTCTGCGAAGGAGAAGATATCGATCCTTCATTATACGAAGGAGAAAACAGCAACCTCTCGCCGCAGGAACTAGACGAAATCAGGCGGATGCACGCCAGCGATACAGCAATTGACAGAGAGAAAGATTCAATCGAATTACGGTTGGCAAAACTCTGCTTAGAAAGGAATATACCTTATTTAGGGATTTGCAGAGGATCGCAGGTTTTGAATATTGCCTGTGGAGGAACTCTGTATCAGGATATAGAAAAGGAGTTGTCGAAGAATTGTGAGGAATTTAAAAGGGTAAAGCATATTGATTATGAGAACTATGATGGCCATAGGCATGTGGTAAAGGTAGTTGAGAACAGTCCTCTGCATTCTTGGTTTAGTGATTCTTTAGAAGAGGGGAAAATGGAGATTTATGTTAATAGTTATCATCATCAAGGTGTAAAGAGATTGGCACAGAGATTTGTGCCTATGGTGTTTGCGCTTGATGGATTGATTGAAGGATTTTATGATCCAGATGCTTATAATCCAGAAGAGGGGAAATTCATAATGGGACTACAATTTCATCCTGAGAGAATGAGACACCCTGATACTGATGAATTTGATTATCCAGGTTGCCCAAGGGCTTATCAGGTAATCTAAACGTTTGAATTATCTGTCAATTCTGTGAGCAGATTAGTGAAGGTTGGTTAATAATTAGAAGTATAATTCTTTATTTGTGTTAATGTTGTGCAGGAATTTGTGAAGGCTGTAATTGCTTATCAGAAGAAGCTCAATAGTGTTGCACTGGTACAGAAGCCAATTAAGCTAAATCAAGAAATGGAGTATAAGAGAAAAGTTATAATACGAAGCTTCTCACTTGCAAGAAATATGTATAGTCATAGTGGCCATGACCATGAGATTCACCCATCCCAAGAATCAGAACTGAAAGCTGGAGCGGAATTTCTTGAGGTATAAAAATCATTTCAAAGGTCTTGCAATCTTTTGCTTCATTTGTTCAATTTCATGTGGAGAGTTTTCATGTTTGTTGAAATGTTTATTTTTACTGCAAAGTTTTTCCAATTGACTTCAATGGTTTTGAAACAGAACTTAAGGGTGTCGACGATTTGAAAGAATTTCAACTCATTGTGTTCATGAAATGAATTGAATCCCGTAAACAAAACATTATTTTAAGCACACCCAAATAAATGACATGTGAGAAACTTATTATTACATGGATTTGATTAGTGAAATGTTATATTTGAAATGTCGCAGTCAAATACAGCACTAAGCATGCAACAAGAGAACAGGCTGAAGCAGATGGGAGCAACAGTGAGGAATGGAGGGTCGTACTTAGAGAAACTGAAATTGAATGAGGAAAGGGAGAAGTTAGCAAGAACAGTTATGAATAAAATGTCAGCAGAGCAATTGTCTGATCTTTTATCTTTCTACCATATGATGGCTAACATTTGCTCTGATGTCTTGGAGACAAAGCTTACTCTTGATATCTAAAATGTATATATTTGTGTTGGATTACTTTCTGCTTTTGTATTTGTATATCATCACAAGTATTTCCTGATTTCTTATTTTTCTTGTTTTCACGTGTTGCGTATTGTAATAGCTTTATGGCAAAGTTATAAAGTTTATTATCATTTGTGAGCTTCCCTTTTTGTTGGTTAAAACATTCTTAATTATAGTTGCGATGTTCTAAAAATGTTATTGATAAATATTTAAATATATTCTTTGTGCTATGATAGATAGAAAGAATGATATCATTGATTTTAAATGTTGAATTAATCAATTTTTTTAGAGAAGTAAGAAGAAACAATTAGGATACAAGAATTAATCAATTTTAACGAAAGTATTTTTTTTTTTAACCATCCAGCTTTTATAGTGGTTACCAACTCTCAGAGAATTCAAAAAAGTGTGAAGTGATTTAAATTTTACCATCACCAAAATTTGAAAAAATTGCCCATGTAACTTAAAAAGTAATAGCTTTTTAAGAAAACCAAACAATTATTAGAATAAAAAAGAATATAAAACCTCACTACCAGGGCTAGAAAACGTTTTTCACTTAAGAGTAGACAACTCCTTTCTTTTGCTCAATAACTCTCTTTGTAAACTTTTACCTATCATTAGCAACAACTCCCATAAGTGTTGTTGAAAGTACATGTAACAAACTTGTACATTGTTAGCCATTGGTAAAACAACTAATTCCATGTATTTTGAAGATTTCATTTACAAATACAAATCATTACGTTTGGAATGGAAAATAATGAATTTCAATTCCAAGTATTAGAATTCTATTAAATTGATTGTTCATTTTCCAAAATCACCAAAAATCCGACTCCAAATTCTGGATCAGTCGACAAAAATAACCCTCATAATATATAAAATAAAAAGTTATAAATACTAATAATTAATTAATAACATTTAATAATAATATTTTATAATATTATGATAATATATACTTCTTGATAATAATTATAATTTATAGTAGTATTACACACTAAACAATAACTTAATTTTTTTATTATTTGTTCAAATTTATCATTTTATAATTATTGTTTGCTGATAAATTTATTTTAAAATTGTTAGTAAAAAGTCTATTATTGATAACAATATAATAATGGCTTAATACATCCCGGGCCCCCTTAACTTGGCGAGTATTCTACGCGGGGGCCTCCAACTTTAACATGTTAAAACTAGCCCCCTTAACTTGGCAAAAGTATTCATTTGACGGCCCCTTAACTTGGCAAAAGTGTTCATTTGACCCTCCCCCTAACTTGACAAAAGCGTTCATTCCACGTCACAACTTGTGAATTCCACTGCTGGCTTTTAAATGGGGCATGTCATCTAGAGATGGGTCAAATGAACGCTTTTGCCAAGTTAAGGAGGCTAGTTTTAACATGCTAAAGTTAGAGGCGCCCGCGTTGAATACGCACCAAGTTAAGGGGGCCTGGGATGTATTAAGCCTATAATAATTAATTTTTTTAAAAAAATACTTGTATTTGCGCTTACATTAAATATAAAAAATTACTCACCCCACCTTACCATTTATATAACTCGAACTTATGACATGTAAAATCTCAAATTCAATTTCAATCACTTAGCTGAGACATTCATGTAAGGCTGAGCGTAGATCTTGTATTCGATCTATATTTGTGGATTCATATTCATTTTTAGGATATAGATCCTATATATTCATACGCAAGAGATATAGATCAGATTTGGTCCCAACATAAAAAAATATAAATCCAAAATCAGATTTTATTTTGAGATCCAGAACCAGATCTATATATACATGTTATATACATGTACACATGTGTGTGTATACATACATACATACATACACATAGACATAGATGTGTGTGTGTGAAAATTGACTATCATTTTATATCTATTTCTTTTTATATAATATTATGCAATTGATTTTATTAAAAACTCTAGTATTGTAATATCGATATTTTAATAACTTTACATATTGAATATATTCCACATATAATATAAACTATTTTATTATAAAATATAAGAAAAAATATAGTTATGATTATATTATTATAACATATAACAATATCTAACAGATTAATTTAAATATAATATGTAGAAATTATAAATAATGATACTCCATAGTATCACATTTCTTTACTTTAATTTTATTTAAATTTAAAATTCTTTTATAGATTTGTTTCAGATCCAAATTCGTGAATCCAATGGATCTGAATTTGAATACTAATTTTATAGACTCAACGAATCCATAATGGTTATGGATTTAACGTATAAAAATGAATTTGAATATGAATTCATTTAGACCATGTTCAGATTCGATTCACTCACATCCCTACATTCACGAGATATAATATTTAATTGTTTACAAACTTAGATATTGATTTATAAATGAGTTATCCAAATCATTTTATCTCAAGCATGAAAACAAAAAATTCATACCTTTACATCTTAAGTCAAGTGGATAAGAAGCGACCCAAATTCCTGAGGGGATTTTAGACTTTTACGTTAAAAGAGCACAATATTTTTGGGCTATGTCAACTGACAATTTTTCAAAGCCCATATTTGAGTTTTTAGATTTCTCTTCTACATTAATTAGGTTTTCTAATTTCTTTTCTTAATTAATCCCTCTCCATCTTCATCTCTTCGTCTCTCCCTTCCCACAACTCTTCAAATCAAATTGGTCCTGCAATTGATTCCTCCCTCTTTCCACAACGTTTCTTATTTTAGTGTTTTCTGGT
>CATIWQ010485763.1:0-21046 GCA_949673415.1 Euphorbia schlechtendalii | reverse complement strand
TGTAATTTAATTGAAAAAAAGATTGTTTTGTTGGAAAATAAAGTGTTTATTTATCCAAAAGATAATCAGACTCGGGTTCTAAATTGGTTTTAGACCCGAGAATATCTGAGGATTTAAGAAGAAAAGATGAAGAAATTTGATAAAAAGATGAAGAAATTTGGGATCAGAAAGTGTTTTTGGATCCGAGAAAAAGTTAGAAGAAAGTAATAAAAAACGTTTTTAGTTTTTGTTCTGAAAGAGAGGATTTTTCTCTTTGAATTTTCCGGCCCCCTGTACTGAAAAAAACCTGACTATTTATAGATAAAAAAAATTCCCGAAAAATCCAAAACATAGAGCCTCGCCGGCAAGGGGTCTCGCGCGCGAGACTCCCTCGCGAGGCCTCGTGGGGCTTCCCGCGAGGGTCCCTCACGAGGCCTCGCGCGACCTGTGCGAGGCTCCCTCATGGGGCATCCCGCGAGGGTCCCTCGCGAGGCCCCGCGCGGCCTGTGCGAGGCCTCGCGGGGCATCCCGCGAGGCCTCGCGCGGCCTGTGCGAGGGTCCCTCGCGAGGCCTCACGGGGCCTCCCACTAGGCTCCCTCGTGGGGCACCCCGCAAGGCTCCCTCACGCGGTCTCGCGCGAGGGTCCCTCGCGAGGCCTCGTGAGGCCTCTCGCGAGGCTCCCTTGTGAGGCCTCGCGGGGCATCCCGCGAGGCTCCCTCGCACAGTCTCGCATGAGGGTCCCTCTCGAGGCCTCGTGCGGCCTGCGCGAGGGTCCTTCACGAGGCCTCAGGGGCCCTCCCGCGAGGCTCCCTCCCGAGGCCTCACGGGGCAACCCGCGAGGCTCCCTCGCGAGGCCTCGCGGGTCCTCCCATGAGGGTCCCTCGCGAGGCCTCGCGGGGCCTCCCACGAGGCTCCCTCGGGTGGTCTCGCGCGAGGCCTCGCGCGGCCTGCGCGAGGCTCCCTCGAGAGGCCTCGCGCGGTCTCGTGCGAGGCTTCCTTCATTCTTTTTGTTTAATTATTGTATTTATATATATAAATTTTTTTAGTTAAATAATTTAAAACATCCGAGGAGGATTCCCATATGAAGATCGTCGGATGGTCGAAAATCGTGTGATTCGAGGATAAATTTCCCGAAAAGCCGTCATCATTGAACGCGCGAGCTGGTACAAAATCCCGTGCTCACACCTTGTCTTAATTTTTTCCTGGATCACCCTTTCAGGTTTTCAATCTAGCAGACTCATTTTTCTTTATTTTATTCTTTTATATTTTTTCATTGTTTTAGATGTTTACGTAATACATTCTACCATTGGCATGCAAGCAATCAAGATAAGCATATGCATAAATATTCAGCAAAAAATGACAATTCATTGAGGAACTTAACAGGGGTTTGAAAAGACTATTCTTTTTGTGGTTTGAAAAGAAGCCCTAATTTTTGCTCAACTAGCCGAGTGTTAATTGATAGGCTAATTACAAATTTATTTTTTTATTCGTACTGCTTTTTATAGATTTATTTCTTTCACCTATGCGTGATAGCAATTGTGTAAGACTTGGTTGATTTGGTAGATCAGTCATAGTCCATGTCCACGACTTCATTTATTATCTCGTTTAGCATTTCTGATTGATTGGTTGGTGCTCAAGCCACTTTGCTGGCTTGACGTGTATGTGATGATGAGTCTTGATCATCGACATTTCTTTCGATGGTGCGATGATTTCCCCACCAATAGTAGCGAGCCTTATGAAGGAGTTGTTCACATGTTCAACAATCTGACTCCTTTTTATCTTTAGCATTTATTTTTATTTGACTGTCCCATGAATGGTGGTGATCCGTGTGATGGAGTTGTTGACGTGTTCAACGATCTGACTCCTTCTTTGTGACGTTGCGCCAGTTGTTTGGTCTCATGAATGGTTGTGATGGAGTTGTTGATGTGTTCCTTCTTTGTGGCATTGCATCATTTGTTTGGTCCCAACTTGCTTGATCGATATTTTAGCCTTATTCTAGCTCCGATCCTTTTGATCTTTGCGTGCTTCGTTCTCTTGATTGAGTCAGTGGATGTTTCTTACTTGGAGATCTTTCCATTGATCTTTCATCCTTGTATGATGAGGTAATTGCTATCACGCGTTGTCTAAGTACATTTATTTATCTCTCACTTTCTCTCAAGAGTCAAATCATTTGAATTTATTATGGAGAATCCATTTATACCCAAATTAATTTCATGAAATGATGTGTCACATGTGCTACAAACAATATGTATATGTTTATGAGAATGTGTGTTGTCATTGATAGAATATTGAGCAAGTAAAAAAAGTTTAATTTATTCAATAAATAATTTAAAAGCCTCATGGGCAAAGTAGCTGAAAGCTAAATTATTACATAATCATTCCTCATGCTAGTCTCACCAGAAGTATCAATGGATTTGAAGTGCTCCATTCTATCTGCCTTTTCAAACACTTCTTGATAGCTCGAGAAGGTGTCTGATCATAACTTGTTCCTGTATGATGGCAGCGCACCGTCCAGAAGCTTGGTTATCATCTTTGGTAGTGTCAAGCGAGCCCTAAGCCTGACCTGTGTCGCCATCCAACGTGCATAGTAGGATTTAAAGCTTTCACCCTACCTTTGCCTTATAGCCTCCAGATGTTGCATTGTGGTTTCCATCTGAGAGTCGAAACCATAACGCTCCAACACAGCTTGAGCGAGGCTATTCTAATCGGTAGCAATATCCAACAGAAGGTGGCTGTACCATTCATTAACTGGGTAGCCTAAGGTGACGATGAAGAAGCTTAGCCAGCATTCGATCACTGACCATCAATTCTCTCATCACTATCTGATAATGCGTCAGGTGAGCATGCAGGTAACCAGATCCTACGTACTTCTCAAACTGTGGCATTGCAAAGTTTGGGGGTAAGCTGTCTTCATCCCCGATTATCTGTCGTGCAGGGTATGTGTTCTTTAGGTGACTACCGTGAGTGGCCAAGAACTGTTACCATAGTTCCGCCATCCCCGGTTGTTGAAGGATGGCGTTCCCTGCGCTTGGATAAGAGCCATATTACCTCTGGGGATATGCGGCAAAATGGGGCAGTTGAGGTGCTTGGGATTGTGAGGTGACCGACGTACTCCAATTGGGAATAAGCTATTGGATCACTCCTTGGTAAAAAGGCCTTAGTGAGAACGCCGGCTACCCCATTTATCCCGGGAAGAATTGGGGAGGATTGGCAAAGTTATATCCTGGCTACCCTATCGGAGTCTAGTTCAGCTTACTTTGTCCTACCCCGAACTGATAAAAGGTAGTTGGGGGCACCATGTGTGAGGTGGGAGGTCCCCCTGTTGGATTAACGTTATTAAGGGTGACCTCCAGGTTAGTCACTATATTCTGGGCCCTCCCAACGTGTTTGAGAATGAGCGATGCTAGCTGTTCGCTATTGGCAAAGGCATTCAAGGCAGTTGCAATCTCGAAGCTCATCGACGACTGTTGAGAATTTTATCTCGTAAGGGTAGGGTGATCTTCCCTCGTACCTTCTTCCCATGGATTAGCCATGACAGATGTGTATTGAACTGAATCTGAGACTGAACCTGAGTCCTCACTTGAGTTAGTGTACAGAACCCCCTCTAGATTGGCCACAATTGGGGAAAAGCGGACCAGGCTGCGAGCAGGCCTCTTCCAAGCCCCCTTGATACATGAGCAGAATATTAGACCGTGCATGTAAGATTCGTGATATGATTCATGATGCGGGTAATGCATGAGATTTTTTTTTAACGTTATGGTTGCATTCACAAGGGGTTAGCATGCAATGATGTGAAATAACATGTATGTCAATCCATTTGAAACAAACAGGTTCATCGTTAGGTAAAGATGAAAATAGGTGGAAATGAAAATCCAACAACGGGGGTTGGACTTGAGATTTGTACATGTCTGTGTGACATCGTAATATGAGTGATGTAAGTGAGGTGACTAAGCTACCTGTGTGGTAATAGGTCAATGGTTTGAGGTTTTGTACTATGACTAGGTCTCATGGAATGAGAAGGTCAAAATTGTTTTAGGTAAGTGGTGTGACATACCCTAATAAAATGAAAACAACTACCGTATGTAGCTACCTAATGAATGATTTGGTTATTTTACCCAATTAGGGTGGAGTTTTGGATACCTGTGTGGTCATCACTATTTGAGGGTATGTGGTGATACGTGAATTATTACCTCGTGTGGGTGAATGATTCGGGTATGAGGCGTATACCCTTGAAGATTTGGCAAGGTAAGACTTTTGAAGTAAGTTTTCCTCGTATGGGCTTAGGACATCAACTGGGAATCCTTTAATGTGGGAAAATTGGTTTTGGGTAGGTATTTACCCTATTTGGGATTTGGTGTGTATAATTACCCCGATTAGATGTCGAGTGGACATCTCATGGGTAATGTGGTGGAAATGTTATTGCCCCTTGCGGGCTAAGTGTCAGATGTCAAGTGGACATCACGTAGTAAAAGACAGGTATGTTTGCCATGTACAGGCTAATAGTGGGATGTCAAGTGGACATCTCGCTGAAAAAGGGGTAAGTGATGTTTCCTAAGTGGTTTTATGTTGTCCTAGGATGACACGATCTATAGTGTCAACTATACCTAAGTGTATGTCGTATCATGATGATAACATGATATGTACATTTAATATCATGAGTGTGTGTGTTCAAGTGTCTGCACAAAAATTCATGGTTAGTATGACATTTGTACAATAATAAGTGTGTAGCACATAGCATGCAACGTCCAAACTTCCAACCATACAACTCCCACGCGTAGGGTTTTTGGCTAGTCTCTATCCTAAATTTGGTTCATCTTAGTACCACGAGGGTACTAAGGAGCGCACCTGCAGGAAAATATAATGCATGGTCGTTTGTTGGGTAACACCCTAGGGAAAATGCTTATGGTTTATTTACATGAGGTTTGTAAATGGGTTTTTGATGTAGAAGGTTCTTATTGCACTAAAATACACTCTAAGCCTCTCCCCGAATGGGTTGAGGGAGGTACATGCGATATGACAACAAGTGCTCCACCCGCTCAAGTACTATCTTTTCTCAAGGAGGCAGATTAGTACAAGAGAAAGCTTCGCGGTAATAAGGGTACCTTAAACTTATGGGCTAATCCCTTCTACTGCAATGCGTTATTATGAATATGTCATAATTAAGAGAAAATGGAATAATGTGATCCATAATTTTCGGCACTTATCTAAAATCTAAAACCTTTAAAAAATGGGTTTTAGAAAAATCCCCAGCGGAGTCGCCACTGTGAGCAGGCGACATGGAGCGATGGGCCGAGAGCGCGCAAGATGAGAGGCGTGGTCCACCGGGGTGTTTGAAAAAAGGGTGCACTGGGTCGGGGGACCTGGAAAAGGTTGAAAAAGAAGGCGAAAAATATTTTAGATCGGTTCGAACCAGAATTCGCCATCTCTTCGTGTGGAGTCGCCACCTGGATTAGCTCTTTCCAGGAATTAGAGTCCTGTGAGGCTTAACGTCCGGGGGACGGCCCACCAAGACACAGAGATTTGGGTCCAGGACAAGTTGCTTATTTCTTATGTGATCATATTATATTACATCAATAGATTACTGTATTTTCTTAATTACACATATTCGCACTTAGGTCATTTTTCGAGTTTATATGTATGATTCACGTATGGCAAAATAATAAACCATCCACAATGCCAAATAATAAATCATCCACAAAGCAATAACTAAATGCGGAAAATAAAGATTACAAGGCTTCCAAAAATCAAGGGATGCAACCGCTCGCTAACCTATTAATTACATTTTCCGTAAAAATATATGCAATACCCGAAGGAAAGTAAATCCTAGGCATACATCTAACCTGCATCCACAAAGGTTAGCATGAAATATGGCACATATGTTCGATTTGAATGTAGCGAGGCCCGTGTGGTCTAATTAAAACATCGATGGTTTTAAAATTGTTATTTTAATTAAAATAGTTCATTTTTATTTACACGTATGTTGATCAATTTATTAGTGAAAATGATAGCATGGCATAAAGTGAGGTTTGTTATCCGGGAATAATTTTAATTCCCTTCGTTGGGGTATTCTAAAAAAATAAAGAAAAGAAATAAAGATGAAGAAGAGAATTATAACATTATTTACATAAAAAGAAATAAAAATAGTCCTAGGTCCACAGATAAAATCAGAAAAAAATGAAGCAGACGATGAGCGCGGAATTCGCAATTCTAGGAACTCAGAGACTCATCCTTGCGGTTTGAATCCACTTCGGCATATCCGTTCGATCCCCGAGAGCGTTCGTCATTTGTTTTTGTAGTTATTGTGGTTTAATGTGGAAAAATATGTGTTTGTTTATCTAAAAAGATAATCAGACTCGGGTTCTAAATTTTTTTTATACTTGAAAATATCTAAGAATATTTAAAAGAAAAATAGATGAAGAGAATTTTTGAAAATAATTAAAAGTTAGGATCCAAAGGTGTTTTGGACCCAAGAAAATATTAGAAGAAAAGAAAGTATTTGTCTGTGTTTTTTTATCTTAAAAGGAGAATTTTTCTCTGAATTTTCGAGCCCCCCATTATCGAAAAAAACTCGACTATTTATAGGGAAAATCCCGAAAATCTAAAAAAGGTAAGTTTTTTCGGCGAGGGATCTCGCTGGAGAAAATCTGGCGAGGCTTGCCTCACCAAAGCCTTTTGGCGAGGTTTGCCTCGCCCACCCTTGGCGATGTAGGCCCCCAAATCTAGTTTTCCGTGACGTTTTCGAAATATTTTCTGTATTTTTATATTTTTTAATTAATTTTTGAATTAAAGTCCTTTTAAATTCAGTGACGAGGAAGATTCCCATTTGAAGATCATCGGATGACAAAAATCATGTGATTCGAGGATAAATATCCCGAAAAGCCATCATCATTGAACGCGCGAGCTGGTACAAAATCCCGTGCTCTCAATTAGTACAAGAGAAAGCTTCGTGGTAATAGGGGCACCTTAGAATTGCAGGCTAATCCCTTCTATTGCAATGCAAAATTATGAATATGTCATAATTAAGTGAAAACGGAATAATGTGATCAATAATTTTTTGCACTTATCCAAAATCTAAAACATTTAAAAAAAATAAGTTTTTTAGAAAAATCCCCAACGGAGTCGCCACTGTGAGCGAGTGACACGGAGCGATGGGCCGAGAGCGCGCTAAAATGAGAGATGCGGTCCACCAGGGTGTTTAATAAAGTGCATCGGGTCGGGGGACCTGGAAGGTTTTGGTAGAGAAAGTGAAAACATTTTTAGATCGGTCAAACCCTAATTCGCCGTCTCATAGTGTGGAGTCGCCACTTGGATTAGCTCTTTCCAAGAATTAGAGTCTTGTGAGGCTTAACGTCCGGGGGATGGCCCACTAAGACACAGAGATTCGGGTTCGGGATATGTTGCTTATTTTGTTATGTGATCACATTATATTACATCTATAGAAAATCATATTTCTTAATTGTGCATATTCGCACTTATGTCATTTTCGAGTTATTATGCATGATTTACGTATGTACGAAAAGTAGTAAATCCATACACAAAGTAGTAAATAAATGCGGAAAAGTAAAGATTAAAGGTTGCATAACATCAAAGGATGCAACCGCCCGCCTAATCTATTAATTACATTTCCTAAAAATAATACTTGCAATACCCGAAGGAAAATAAAATCCTAGGCATACATCTAACCTGCATCCACAATGGTTAGCACGAGATATGGTACATATGTTTGATTTGATTTTGAGAAGGCCCATGTGACCTAATTAAAACATCGATGGTTTAAAGTTATTATTTTAAATAGAAATGGTTCATTTTCATTTACACATATGTTGGTCAATTTTTATTAGTGAAAATGACAGAATGGCAAAGTGTGAGGCCTGTTTTCCGGGAATAATTTTTATTCCCTTCGTGGGGGTATTCTAGTAGATATCTTTATTAAATAAATAAAATAGAAATAAGAGATGAAGAGAATTATTACAACAACAGAATATTAGTGAAATATTTTCCTAGGTCCAAATGTGAAATTGAAACAAAGTAGAATACAATAAGCACGAGATTAGCAGTTCTAGGAACTCGGAGGTTTACACTTTATGTATAAATCCACTTTGGCGTATCTGTTTGATCCTCGGGAGCGTTCCTCGTTCGTTTTTGTGATTGTGTTTATGTGGAAAAATAATTGTTTATTTATCCTTAAAGATAATCAGACTCTGATTCTAAATTTGTTTTAGATCCAAGAATATCTGAGGATTTAAGAAGAAATAGATGAAAGAAATCTGATTTGAAAATCAAAAGTTTTGGAATCCAAACGTATTTTGGATCCAAGAAAATATTGAAAGAAATGAAAGAAATAATTTTTGTAGTGTTTGTCAGTGTTTTTGTTTTTAAAAAGAAGAGTTTTCTTTGAAATTTCGATTCCTTTTCAATCTAAAAAGTCTTGATATTTATAGGGGTTCGGGCTGGGTTTAACCCGGGCTTGCTGGAAATTCCACCGAGTGGCCCAAAGAAATCCCATTTTCCACTTGTTTTAATTAATCTTTTTTTTAATTATTTTCTTTTTTTTAATAATATTTAAATTTTATATATACACACACACACACAAATATTATTTTGGACCATCAAATATTTATTTATGTCCCTTAAAAATATTTTAAGCCTTTAAATTTTCACTTTGAGGCTTTTAAATATTTTCTATGGTCCTAAATATTTAGTTAGGGCCCCAAACATTATTTTTAACAAGGATAACTCCCATTTGAAGATCATCGGACTATCAAAAACAGTGTGATCCAATGATAAAAATCCAGAAAAACCGTCATCATTGAACGCTCGAGCTTGTATAAAATCCCGTACTCACAGTAGCACCATCTATTACAGAAGCTGAATACATGGCAGCAGGTAGTTGTGTCACTCAAGTGTTATGGATCAACAAGTAGCTAAAAGACTATGGAATTAAGTCTAAATGCATTGAGATACTCTGCGATAACAAGAGCACGATTGATCTATCAAAGAATCTTATTCAGCATAATAGAATGAAGTATGCCAACATCAGACATCACTTTATAAGGGATCATGTCCTCAAGAAAGACGTGAAATTGGTGTACATCTCTACTGAAGATCAAAGGGCTAACATGTTCACAAAACCTCTCAGCAAAGATCAATTTGCATTCCTTAGAAGAGAGATCGGTATGAATAATCCTGTATAATCTTTACTCAAAAGATGGTGTAATCTCTCAGAAGAAAAACATGCTTCAAATGATCACTCAAAAGAAAAACATGCTTCAGATAGAGTGAAGTATCCTCTAAAGTTTAGCAGTGAGTAATACCTTAGAAGAATTAACCAGCGAAATGCTCCTAATTTAAAAATTCAAAAACCCGAATCCCAAGCTGGATCTTTAGGTTAAAACTGTTCACATTCTACCATCATTTACGTTTTTTAATGGTTTCTCATAAATTAAATGGTAAATGCTGAAACTGTCAATGTTTATTCTTGGCTTATTACCTTTTTATTCCTCAGAATTTTTGGTATAAATAAGTGATCACTTTTTATCTTCAAATCACTTTACCAAAAATCCCCAAATTCTCTAAGTTTTCTGAGAATTTCTTTCTCTCCAAAACCTAATTCCCTTGTTCAAAAATTCTCCAAAACCCTAATCTTTCTTAGTTGTGTTCTTTCAAATCTTAAACTAAATAGCACCAAAGAGACCAAGATCCTCCAAAAATAACCCCAAAGAATAAGTAATAATCCAAATCCCTCAAAAAACCTCTATTCCTATTCTATACAGGTCAAATGCCACCTCCATCATCCCTCAACGATTCTTGGGAGATAATGTCTTCCTGCAAGCATATCCCTTCAAAGAAACCATTGAGTTTCATCAACTAGGAACCTGGATCAAGCTGAAGGAGCTGACCTTTCTTACAATAGTTCTTGAATTCTACAAGAACTTAAGAAGGTTCACAGTGAGCAATGAAGAGCACAAAACTATTGTAAAAGGGACAGAGATTACTATTACCCTAGCTTTTCTAGCAAAGTTGTTAAATTTGAAGGATGAAGGGTTAGCTCTGAGGAGAGGGTGTGAAGAGTCAACCAGTAATGATAAGAAGGCATGTATGCCTAAAGGATGGTTTGGGGAGAAAATTAGCACCCATATGCAGCAGGAGCCAAGATACTGGCAGTTTATTATGGCGCATCACTACTTCAAAAGATGAATTCCACAATTGTAGTATTAATTTATGAGCACTGCATTTTGGTTCACCTAGTGGAGAAGAAGGTCACTAGCATGTAATCATTATGCAGCATATGCTTCACTACAAGTTCACACATGGTGGTCTTATCAGCAAGTTCGTAGCATCCTTTAATATCAACTGCTCATATGAGGAAAGCTCTCTGGGTAGTAAGATTGTAAAGGAAACCTTTGATAGAAAGGTGGACTATGGAATGAAATGGGATAGGGAGGAGGAGCTGAAGAAAGACTTAGCCAAGAAGTAGAGGGAGAAGGAATTGAGAATGACCAATAAGGGTGAAGCAACAAAAGGGGTTGAGGAAGTCTCCCCCAAAAGATAAAGGGAGCCTATGCTGAAACATGAGGAAGTCCCTAGAGCCAAAAGAAGCAGAGTGGATAGAAGCAAGGCACTTGCTACTAAAGAAGTGGTGATTCCTAAACTAGCTTCTGAAGCTACTGAAGGAAAAATCGAAGGACTTGGCTTCTCAATGAACAAGTATAAGTATGTGCTAAGCCCTCTAGAGGAGAATAGCTCAAAAGATGATGAGGAAGATAAGAGGCCAATAAGCATTCTGACCAAGAGGAGGAGAGGGTTAATTTGATCCAAATATAGTCATTCCAGTGATGAAGAGGAAGAAAAGGTTGAAGAGAAAGAAGAAAAGGTGGAGGAGAAAAATTAGAAAGTAGAAGAAAAAGAAAAGGAGGAGAAGGTAGAAGGTGTTAGACATGATGTATGCCCTAGAGGCAATTAGGGCGATATGTCTTTATTAACTATAATGTACAAACAATTTTGAATTATTAATAATAATCAAAGGCATTTTGTTACTTGTCAGTGCTTCTTTTTAATTGTATCTCGTTGGTATCATATATATTGGGATATGTATATATGCATTGATGAAACAAAGTCTGTGACTAATTCATAGAGTTAAAGCGCAAGGACATAGTGGGAGCTATGTGGAGTGAGAATAGCACATACATGTTACTACGAATAGTCTAAATATCCCTTGTTGTAGTTCCATTAAGACTAGACATCAATGGAGCAGATAGACTAGCATGTGTAGGCTTACTCCTTAGATTAGCTCCAAGCGACCAATCTCACGAGCTGAAGGTGTTACTTGAGTTAACACATGAATGTATTTGGGTAATACATTGGAGACCTCCATAAGACAGACACTTAGAAATAACTATATCCATGTGTTTTTGTATCATGTCTTAATATAATAGTAGAACAAGTATCCTCAGACCTGAGAGACCTGTTACTTTATGTAGTAGTTGCCATACTTTAGGTCATAAGTATTCATACCCTGGCGATGAGGATGACACGGGTGATTACGGGTATAGCGATGATCACATGTTGGTAAGCTGTGTAGTCAAGATGGGATCCATCACTCCTGATATAGTAATATAATGGAGATGTACCTTAGGGCCCCTTATTAAAGTGACACACTCATAAACCTCTGATCGGAGTATACGATTGATGGAACGGGTTTCTAGTCAATCAAGATATAAAACCACTGAGTGTGTTCTTTGTGAATAAGTCTAATTCTACGATAGCTAGCATTACGGCTATTACATGAGCTGACACTTAAACCGAGCTCAATAAATTGGATGGTACTTAACTTGATGGAAGGAGTGTATTGTACTGGTTACTACTGTAGAACCGGATTAAGTCATAGGCATGTGACGTTCCAAGTATTGGGGGATCATACGCCTTTGCTAGAAAGCCCATTTGATCATCTAGAGATATCGGGTTCCATAATGGTCTGGAACTTTGAGCTTAAAGGTTCCCGGGTGGGAAGCCAAGTTTAGGTTAACCTCTAGCGGCTCTATACTTTGGGATCCTATGAGGTCACACACTTAGGGTCTTTATAGGACCATGTAAATAACCTATGGACTGGGTATGTACCGAAAATACAAGTTTTGAAATCAGTGAGAGGAATTATTAATTGGTTTAACCAAATTAATAATTCAAAGGAATAATGTAAAGATAGGGAAAAATAGTCAAAGTGAGAAAAGGAATTTTCCCATTTCAAGTGGGCCCTGAAAAGAACACGGGTTGTTCAAGGTGGGGCCCGCGCGGCTGCCCTGCAAGCTGAAAAGCTCACTGGCCGCTATGGCGTAGGGTAAGCCCGTGTGCTAGTGGGCTGCAAGCGCTGCCCATGGCAGCACTTATGCGGGTCGTAAGCTTAGGTTTGCGGTATATGAGGGAAGCCTGCTAGGGCTTCCCTCATGTGGTGCCTGGGTCGACCCGCAGGTCACCATGACCCGCGCGATTGACCTGCTATACATGGGATAGGTTTATCCCATCCCATGTAGTGTTAGAGGGGGAATCTAACACTCCAAATTATTTCCCTATAAATAGGCTTCTAGCATCTCATTATTAGCATACACCAAAATGCTTTGAGCTTGTTTTCTCTCTGATTTTTACTCTCCTCTTCTTTTGTTGTGTGAGATCTTCCATGAGTTTCTCCAAACAAATTGAAGAGTTCTTTTAGAAGGCTCAAAGTTTAAGTGAGTTTTCTATTTCGGATTTTCGGGTTGATTTAGAAGTAGTCTAGCAACTGCTATTAATCGACAGGTTCTACCTCTTCGAGGTTTTGGTCGATGAAGATCCATGTGGATCAAGTCATAAAGGCTCTCCTAGTTTGGAAGCTAGTGCCATCAAAATTGCTCAAAATGGAACACCGCTACCAAAAGAGAGATCAAGCCCACATCAACTTGTAATGCTTTAATCTTTAGAGGCTAGGTTTCTTTTATATGTTTTATAAACCTAAAAGCATATATGGAACGGTTTAACCTAGATTATAACAACCATGGCATGCTTAGGAGATCCTCAAGTTAATTTTAAGTTTTTGAATTTCTACCTTGCAACCTATGTATGTTCAATTACTGTCTTGATTAACCAACAGAAGGGAGGAGGAAGAAGAGAACCAAGACATATGGTGAGACTATGGTCCCAGAAGATGACCCTGAGAATGTTGATATGATCAAAGCCATAAATCAAAGCCTTCTTGAGGTCTTCTCTGCATCTAAGAAGGGGGATATCAAGACCGCAATGGCTAAAGCTGAGATGAAAGCCATATTTAAAGGAAAGCGAGTTCCTTCCCCAGAGGAATATACTAAGAAGATGAAGGAGAAAAGCACCTCTGAGATAGAGGAGGAGGATTCAGAGGAAGTGGATGGGAAAGTCCTGAAAGGAACCTCAATTGATTTTGATCTACCTCTTGGAGCTCTTCCCTTGGCACCCAGCCCTGCTACCCCTAAGGTGGCAAACATGACCAATTTTAAATTGGAGAAGAAGCCAGATGCAAAGCCTCAATCCCCTTCTCTAGATCAGCAGATGGCTGTCTTTAATCCATCTCATCTATTTATGGCCCCTCTTGAGACCCCAATATATCAGCCAACAACTTCGAAGGGATCTCCATCTCCAAACATTAAGGACCTCTCGAAGTTGCAACATCCATAGCTCAAGAGGTGGTGTAGGGTTTGGAGGAGAAGGTTGAGGAGAAGGAAGAGTCTGATGTTGAGAAGAAGGAAGAGTCTGATGGGCACTCTCTGTCGAAAGAAAATGTGTCAGAGGAAGATCCATTCCTATTAGCTCTTCAGAAGGAGGAAATGTAGAGGACTGTAGTGGTTGAATGGGGAGTTAAGCCATCAGAATTAGATCCTGCTGCAGAGTATTTTAGCACAGCCCGCTTTATTTTCGCTAAACACAATATGAAGCTAGAGGGCATAAGGAAGGATGATGAAGAGAAAAAGGAGGAAGAGAAGAAGGATGAGGAGGTCCTACTAAAGAAGTTTATGAGGAGGAAGATGATAAAATCAAGCTAGTGAAGGGAATAGAGGAAACTAAAGCTAAATTCAATCTAAATCCCTGCTAGCAGTGACCAACTCCCTACCAACAGCAACCAACTCCCCATCAATAGCAACCTCATATTCCTTATTTTCCAAGGACTCTGGTGGATCCTTCAAATGTGTTAACCTTAATAACCAAACCTCTAGAGCAGAGGATTGATGGAGATGAGTCCCTCAGCAGTAGAAGATGGATGATGGGAGATATTGCTGAGGGAAGCCAATCAACTACTGAAGTTTCAATCAACTCTCTCCATCATTTGGGGAAAACTCTTGATGATCTCCTCACAATGGTCCTTCGCCTCAATAACTCTATGGTGAATATCAAATCAATTCCCTTCAACCGCCAGCTTACTCAGAGTGTCTCTCTTCCGACTAAACATCTCAAATCATTATGGAAATGGCTTCCAAGATTCCTCTTCCCTGTCAAATCAGATCTAATCTGATTCAGCATCTTAAGCCCCTCATTGAGACAAGGCTTACAAATTATATTGACATAAGGGATGAGTTGACTACACTAAATGAGAAGCTGAAAATTAGTGAAAAGGGTCTTGAATTGATCCATGATGAAGTGAATGGGGTGAAGGAGGAGTCCCAGAGGCAAATAGCGGATGTAATTTCCACTCTAGGGATTGTCATTGAGAAGTGTCAAACAGAATACTCCATGGGGTTGAAGGAGGAGATAAAGGAGCTAAGGAAGCAAAATGTGCTCTATTTATGGCAACAAGAGAAGATCCAAAATAGTCTTGAAGAGATGTCCAAGTTCATGACAAAGTTTAAGGTAGAAACTCTCAAGGCTATTGAGGACTCTAGGAGAGAGCTGAGGTCTGAAGTCATCAAGGTTGTTGACAGCACAATAACAAAAGTGATTGACATCACCTTTGCTCAAAAGAATGGCATCTAATCCTATTGAGGATGCAATTACCAAAGCTGTTGCTGGACTGGCTAAGGCAATTGGCGAAGCCAATGACACAATGATTGCAAGGGGATCTTGTATATCTGGGGATCTTTAGAAGAGCATTGATGCTTTGAGTACCCAAATCAGCGGTCTATATCTCCATTCCTTCTGCTCCCATGATAGTGAGATTGTTCCCTTACTTCAGCATCTGGCAAATGAGCTAAACACTCAGTAGATCTGGAATCAGAAAGCTCTCCAAGTCATTCTTGAAAGCATCTTTCCATCTCTCCCCAGCAAAGCTGCAAGGTTGATTCAGTAGATTGACCCTCCTCTTCAAGCAAATGCAAAGGTCGTTCAAGAAGTTATTTAGTGGTTTGCTCTTGATGAGAAGAAGATAATTGCTCAACTTGTTGGCACTAAGTAAAGGGAGAAGGATAAGCACAACTTCAAGGAAGTTTGGGAAAGGTGCATGGTTTCAGCATCCACTTCAAGCGCCATGGAGATAGACAATCAAGAAGAGGAGCAAGAGGAGTTTAAGGTGTTAAAAGAAAAGTCAAATCTGTAACTATCCTAGCTCAAGTTTTTGTACTTGTAATTCTTTTCAACAAATTAATAAAATTTTCTATCTTTGTTCTAAGTACAACATTGCTTTGTATTATCTTCTTTTAGTTACTTAACATCAAACTAAAATTAAAAAGAAGATTGAAGCATCTCAGAACATAGTCTCAGATTATGAGGGAGCAAGCAAGTACATTATGTGCTTAAGTTTACTCGAAACCAATAAAATGAGGGAGATTGTTGGATTCTGAGTTGTGAGTTTAAGTTTGAAGGTTCTGAGTTCAGAAGCATAGATGATTTAGAACTACAAAGGTTCCTCAGAAGACTTAAAGAATTTTAGGAGAAATTATGTATCTCAGAAGCCTTCATCAAAAGTTCAAGACCGTAGAAGACTATTAAAGACCAAGGTTCATTAGAAGTCCCTTTGAAGATGCAAAAAGGGTAACTTAGTCATTTGGCGCTAAAAGTCAGGAGAATTGACCTTGCATTAAATGCCGCTGCGTGCTTTTGTACCTCATCTTGAATAAGGACAAAAGTTGTTATGAAATCAGGAACAAAGACATTTAGCAAAGTGCATTCTCATTCAATTGTACAAATGTGTGTCCCAAACATCTTCCGACAGTTGTGGCACGGATCAAAATTGGGCGTATCTCTCAAATGGATTCTTAATGGAAACTTGGATGTGAGACAACGGGAAGTTTTTCAACATCAATCCAAGATTAACAGAAACATTCTCTCCCTCTATAAAAGGTTGTTTTGCGCTATTGAAGAAGGTTGCTGAAATAATTAAAATCTCAAGAGTGAAATTAAAGCTTCAAATACTCATTGTATTCTTCTCCTTAATTAAAACATCAAACGTCTCATTCTTACTTGTTTGTAATCGAGCTAACTGAAACAAAGTTCAAGAGCTCACCTTCTGTTCTTCTAAAAAGTCTTGTAATACACTGGCTGAGGGTAAGTTAGTGTTAGGGAGCTTAGAAATCTTGTGAGGAAGGTACTTAAGATGATAAGAAGCTCAGAGCCTCAAGTACAGTTGGAAGGAACTTCTGTAGGAGGGTACTTCAGTCAAGGCTTTGTACAGGGTTTGCTCTTCACCAGAAGAAGAGTTCTTAGTGAATTAAATCTTGGATAGGAGTTTCCAAGGACTGGATTAGGTAGAGGCTGAACCAGGATAAAAATCGCTATTTGCATATTTCTTTACTCTGCTTTAATTTTTTGTATCACATCTGAAACACCAAATCTTTAAAAGGGGATTCTGAGTAAAACAATTTTACTCAGGAGTGTCTTCAAAAGCTAAGCTTAGCAATCTTCTGAAGAAAATAGTGAACTCGAAAAAGAGTCATTCATCCCCCCTTGACCTATTTTACCCCCTACCGGGTCTAACAGGATTTATTCGGTTGTTGATTTCCTAACCCAAGTTTGAGCAGGTTAGCTATCTGGATTGCAATTTCTTCTGGTATATTTTGGTTAGAATTTTCTGACATTTTGGTTTGGTGTTTGTCTCTTTGATTTTTCAAGTTTGTTGGTGGACAATGATGAAACTTTACTGAGTCCTAGAGGATCAAAAAACTCTGCTCCTATACCATTTTAAGAAGATGGCCCTTAGAATCGATAGGGAAGTAATCATTTTCATTGATTTATTCTGTATTACTATGTTGTATTTATATTGTACAAGACTATGTTACAATGGAAATATAATAATAATAATAATAATAATAATAATAATAATAATAATAATAATAATAATAATAATAATAATAATAAATGGTATTGATGATGATTGAGCTGTGATTATTCCCTGATTTTGTTCAATCTTTGACTTGATTTCCTAACACATACACCATATATTGATATATATGGCGATCTGACGAGATCAAAATCAATTGAAGGTTGCTATGGAATTGTTGAATTCAAGCAAAAGAAAGAAATGAGAGCAAAAATATAATTGTGGATGGTGAGGGTCCAAATGAGAGCTGCTATTTTTATGCTTATTTACAATAATGAGATTTTATTGTTCCATTTATCTGTAAGTTTCATGATATTTCAATCTACTATTAAGCTTTGAGGTCGGCTAAATTAGTTCATGGCCATATATAAGTTACCCTGTTGGTTTTTGAAATGGAATGCATATGTAGTTAGAAACTATTTTGTAGCTAATTTCTTTTGAATTATTTCTACTTCTTTGGAATTGTAGCATGGATATGAGAGAGTACGTTGTTTGTGACGTATTCAGCCATAATCCATAAAGGTAAAGTTGTAATCCATCTAACCCTATTACCCTAACACTGTTTACTCATTAGAATACTGATTTACTCTCTTATTTCATTCTATTAAATAGTGGTGTCCTTTTATTCTAAAGGTTGTAGTACTAGTACTTAAATGTTACCTTACATACAGCTGAGTCTAACCGGTAAATGGTGGCCTGAAAACTGATTAAGAATTCATCTGAGTGAATTGTGGATTATTGAAGATATGAATGCAAATTTTACATTTGCTTCAATCATTCTGCCTTTGAATTGTGGATTATTGTACTAATTTGTAATTAGTGGTGCACATGATACCATGATGCATTGCTTATTTTAATCCATTATAGTGTTCATTTGAGCAGAAAATAAAGTCTTTTTTTATGTGTTGTGGTAATTGATTCTCTATTAATTGGTCTGACATGTTGAATAACTTTGGGGAAGGATAAAAAAATCAAGACGAGTGGATGGAAACTTAGAGTCTAAGTTGATTGATAAAAGCTTTTATACCTAAAATAACTACTATTTTACTATGTATAAAGTTTTTAACATGGTTTTTTGCTGCAAAAATTGTGTAAATTGATTTGTTTAGTTTTAGATTGTAAGATCGGATGAATAAATATTTTGAATCATTTCCAGGTTGAAAGACTCAATGAACTTGGAAATATACACATCAATCTTTTGATATTAAGTTAAAACCTGAAACAACAAGAAGAACCTAAACCAGATGGTTAAAGTTGAGCATGAAAGTTCACAGATTTTGAGTCACACTCGAAGGATAACAAGAAGAACGGTTACTAAAGCGGGAAAAAGATGAAATAAAACATGCTATTTTACAAGGAACTCAAGATATTGTAACTTAGTGTGATTTTCAATGAGCTGAATATTAGGTATAACATTTGTTACGATAAGAATTGGTTGTCTATAATATCAAGTTAACAGATTGAAAATCAATGAATAAATGATGTATCTGAAACATAAGATATGCTAATAAATTTCAAAGTAATATAAAACTGTTATGATATACCTGGTATAATAGTGAATATACCTAGTATAATTGTTAATATATATGGCATAATAGTTCTTTTTCCTTATATAAGGCATTCACAATATGATCTCGTATACCAAGTATAACAACTCATATATCAGGTATAATAACTGTTATACCAAGTATAATGCCTTCATAAAATAGTTTTTGTTGCAAAATTGAGTATGGTTTAAGAATTATTATACCTAAACCATGCAAATACAAAAAGAAGGTAAAAAAGAAAAGGGAAACTTAAAAAACAGAGAAAAATAAAAATATTTTACTGCTATTGTAAAAATAAAAATATTTTATCCAAACAAATGATTGATTTGTATTTCCCTATTAAAAATGACGTATTGATATATAAAAGAAAATTAAATTTTTTAGAAAAACCCAACCTCTAGGTTTTGATCCTTGGACATCATTATTTTTTATCCTTCGTATTACTAACACAACCATTCCATATATTCTCCACGTAATCCAACTTATTATTAATATTTGTTTCTAGCTCTTTATAATCGCTACCCATCTATACGTTGAAGTTAATATATAAATTAAAGTTGTATATTTCATGTTTTATCTGTACGTTGACACACAAACACATACGTGCGCGCACCCAACACACACCACACACGAGTGTGCGCACGTACACACACTGTTAAAACTCACACACAGTTAAAACTTACACACACGCACACACATTGTTAAAACTTTTGTTCGGTAATTGCTAGTCCCCCTCTCAAGTCGGATCCTACATCCGTCACTGGTAGACAGTAACAATAAACATATTGAGAATGCTAAACTTGAAGACATTATTGACCATACAATATTTGAAGATGTAGGATGGTATGAAAAAGAGCAGAATATACAAGCTTGTCTAATGCTGGCGCTTCATTGTACTAGTAACAGTCCAGAAGATAGGCCAGAAATCACTGATGTAGTCTTGTAGAAACTTGTGGAGATCTATCCATCCCTAATTTCAAGTTGAGACATTTGCAAATTTTCTTCTACTATGAGCCTTTTGCTGGTAATTTGTTTCTTGTTTTGTTAATAATGTAGAAAAGATGTAGGAAACCTTATTGGGAACTTTCTGCCGCTATTTTATTTGCATTCCCGACTTTTGCAACCCTATTAAAATGTGTTTTTTTGTTCTAGAACTGAAGCCTCAAATAAGAAACTAATAAACTAGAATTTGAAGAATTATACTTGTACCTAACTATTACTAGAAAAGAACTTTAAATTACATCTACTGCCGGAATAGTGTCAGCAGAAAATATGCAATTTGCATCTACCGATATAGCTTGAAATTGCAAATTAAAAGGGGATTTTGGATCCCACATAATTATATTAAGGTTCAGGTTAAATAATTATAACCTGACGTTTGCACTATTATACTACTACCTTCCTGAGTTTTGTCAGTACAATTCACACCTCCGCATGATTTATCTCCATCCAACTATCACATGTTTCTTCACTTTTCTATCTTAAAAATATTAAATATTGACAAAACTACCCTTATCTTCATTTTTTACATATTTAGTTTATTTTCACAAAATAGGAAAGTATAAATTGTACTGACAAAACTCAGGAAGATACTAATGTAATTATACAAATATCGGAGAGGTTATAATTATTTACCCTTATATTAATGTATCACACAATGATAGGTTGACACTATTAATTTGTTTTCTTCTTTGATTTAAGAACAAAAATTATATTCGATTCTTTCCAAAATATTTGTCTGTCTACTTTATGTAGTTAAATTCTTCATTTTTTATAAAAACAACTATTTCTTTATTATTTTCAATAATTTATACACCTTGATTCAAGTTTCAAAATTATTATTACTAAATCAGTTTATCAATATTGAAATGAGTCTAATCTATTAAAACATCACATAAAGGAATAAAATCTTCCATCACATTTCTAGAAGGCTAAATGCATGCTTCTCTAACTTTACTCTTTCAACTTGTCTCATTTAACCTATTGGCCTCCTTAACTTTGAAAAGGTGATCATAGCTCCCTCAACTTTTAAAGATAAAGTCACAAGTGTCATTCTTCGGATTGTTTACTTTCCAATCAGAGGGTGACATGTGACAATTTGTGTTAAGATGCCTTGAATTCCAGCCCATTCTGGCTGCTAAAATTGACTGCACATGGCTGGAAAGTTGCTGAAAAATAGATGGCATTTGTGGTCTTAACAAATGGCAAGTTGGTGGCTAGTTGGTGAAGTGGACAGCTGTATGACAGCTGTATTTTAGGCTGTTGATAGCAGTGT
>CATIWQ010485681.1:0-11487 GCA_949673415.1 Euphorbia schlechtendalii | reverse complement strand
GTGAATCCGGAACTTCTACGCACTTGTACTTAACACGTTACACTTTTGAGTATCGTATTTTATTTAATAAAAGAGAGACGAGAGTTTTGTAGGCAAGCGAGGAAACCAACCTAGTTGGGGACCTCGCCCCGAAATTTTCTCTCGTCTCAACCTTTTAGCTCTCGGTAAGACACATCGTCTTACCGTGGGTTTTTTAAAAAAAATTAATTTTATATTTTTTTCGTTGGAATCAAACTAATTTTTTATATACAATTGTGCCCCCTAATTGAATTACTGGCTCCGCCACTGTAAATGGCCATGTAGCCAATGAACGATATTTTGATAGACTATCATTCTAATTGAATACGACAATTTGGCCTATACTGTCATTAATTTCATGTACCTTGAACAAGTTGAAGTTCGTTTGGGGTCACAAATGTCTCAGTCTATTCCAACATTATATCTGGTAGCAAGTCTAGTCTTTGTTTTTTTAACTCATAATTTTTTATAAATATGTATATAGCAATCATAATATAAATTGCACTTAATTATGCAATTATATGTTTTGTGGGTGTATTCGAAGCATAATTCACTCAAATTTTATATTATATTAATGATAAAACACATAAATAAAGTATGTTAATACTTTTAAGTTTTAAATAATTTTGTATCAAAATACCTATTCCACCTGAGGGTGCAAGTTGGGTGACCGACGATACCATTATGACACCTAGGTCAATTAGATATCTGGCTAAGCAAAATTAAGAATGAGAATAATGAATTACCTCGGAGCTCCCTAGATGTCATTGTTTTTACCATGCTTCATAGTATGAATGATAGTGATGTCAACGGTGTTTTAAAAGGCGTTAGGCGCTAGTCGGACGGCTAGAACCTCAGGAGGCCTAGGCGAGGATTAGGTGGATTATAGTATTTTAAAATATTTAATATTTATTAATGAATTAGAATGATAAATTTAACTAACACATAAATTTTTATATAATTAAATTGAAAATTCATGTAGTAACATTTTTCTAGGTTTTGACGACACCTTTTAGACTTTGGTGGCACTTTTCTAGGCTTTTGGCAGCACTTTTCTGGTCTTTGACGACACTTTTCTAAGTTTTGATGGAACTTTCTCCCTTGACCGCCCGATAATGTAAATTCAGGGCGGTGTTTCAAAAAAAACCCCACCAACGTGGCCGCCTTGATCGCCTTTTAAAATAGAGGATGTGACATAGCTATGAATTACTGAGATAGGTTAGGAGAGCAAATATGCTTGATAACTGTTAGCTTTTCATGGAATGAACGTATTATAAACAAAAATATGATGCCCTTAGCTAATGTGTCAAGTCTGTTACTCGAGGAAGTTACACAATGGTGCTATTGGTCCAATAGTCATCCACTAGCTGCCAAAGTTTGTTACTGCAGTAGCTAGCTTATAAACGCTTTTCATTCTTTCTTTATGTAATCAACTTTTTCTATCACAATTTATTCCATCATTGTGCTCTCTATTCAATACGAAGCTTTTAGCTCTTCTTCTTCTTCATGGTATTAGAGCCAAAATGACTAGAAAAGAAGTAGAGAAATCAATCTATAGTTGGTGATCCATACGAGGAAGAAACGAATCATTATGCAGAAGAGTTAGAAGAGCAGAGAAAGAACTATATGACAATCCATGTCACGTACTCATCAATCTTCAACTTAATGGAAGTAAAAACTATCTGACATGGAAAAATGCTATAATTGGGGCACTTACTACAAAAGATAAAGAGGATCTTGTGCTTAAAGGTCAGGATAAACAAGATAAGAAATATCAAAAGTATACGAAGTGGAGAAGGAGTGATTGTCTAGTTGCATCTTGGATCTTGAATTTGATTTCAAAAGAACTTGTAAAAGGTTTTGCTTATATAATTTCCACAACAGAGTTATGGCTATCATTAGAGCATAGGTTCTGTGAGAGTAATGGACCTATGCTCTTCAAGTTGAAGAGAGAAATTAGTATGCTAGATCAAGGAGAATTGTTAGTTTTACATTAATTCAATAAGCTAAGAAGGCTCTGGGATGAGTTGTTTCTGCTAAGGCCTATTCCAGCTTGCAATTGTGGAGGTGCAAACACATCTGATAGCAATGCTTTTCAAAGAATCATAGATCAAGAACGGGAGGACAAACCAGTGTAGTTTTTTTATGGGATTAAGCTCACAATATGACCTTGTTAAAGATCAGACTTTGCTTATGGAGACTATGCCAAGCCTAAACATAGCTTACTCTATGAGTTCTCTCATAAAAAAACTAATGGAGGTCTCACAGCCTAGAACACTTGAGCTTGCTTCTTATTCAATAGCAAATATAGTTAACTCAGTCAGTGCAGTACAATCAAGACAAAGAACTGATAACGACAAGATTGAGAATAACAAATTTAAACGCAATAATTGCAAATAAACTTGTTTCAAAATCCATGGGATTCCTGAGTGGTGGAATAAAAGGTGTAAGAACAAACTTCCATCTACTTCTCATGCAAACCAAAGTTCTATGTCAGATTTTAGAAAGCAGGAATAGTGCAATGAGAGTATGGATTCATAGAATTTCTACACATTTGTTCAATAAATTTGTAATCAGAAAGGAGATAGATGAGTCTCCCTACATCAATACTATTCAGATCTAAGTACCTTTGCTGGTTTTTCTAGTAAGTAGCTAGTTATTGCTTTTACCTGGATTGTGGATAGTTGTGCAAGCGCAAATATGAGTCATCAAAAGGATTTATTTCTTATCATGCATGATGCTAATTAAAAGCATTCCATTCATTATCATGATGGGATAGAGTTTCAAATTGCACAATGTCTTGTTTATACCTATATTACGTACAATCTGCTGTCTAATGGTCAGCTTGCTAGGGATAATCATATAAAAGTGACATTCTATGACACATATTTCTGCTTTAAAGACTAGATTACTAAGGAGATTAGAGCTATTTCTTGGCTCATTGATGGTCTCAATCTGTTGGATCAGTCCCTTTTTAAGTTTTACATGATACTCAAATTTGTAATAGATAATCGATATATTTCGGGGAATTCTCTACTGCCAATAGGTAAAGATATTTGCATATAATATAATTTATTATACCTGAAATATTATTGAAGTTATTTACAAACATAATATGTATAATAGTGTCGATTATTAATGTATCAAATATCAGGTCCATAATCTGTTTGTTGCACTTCATTACGACACTTCATTTCGTTTTTCTTCACCATATAATGCACGTCTTTTCCAATTGGATCAGCAACATAAAATACTTGTTGAACTTGCAAAGCCATTACAAAAGGATCATTTTTTTAGCACAACTTGTTGAAGTTCACCCGAGTCAAACTATATCGACACTTTTCTTCTTAGTACCAGCAACACCTTAACAAACCAATAGCATGCAAGCCCCAATAGTCAAGTTCAATAATTTCTTCTATTGCTCCATAGTAGTCGACATTTGCAACTATCGGATTCTCATCTTTGGAACTGGAAAAACTAGTCGTCAAGGCTGAATAAAAGACTCCACTATTTTGGGTTGTACACTTAGCATCTCTTTGCTTTATGTGGAATCTGTATCCATTCACCACATAACCACTAAATTACAAAATTGACCAATTGGGACCCTTAGCCAATGCTGCCAGTTCCAATGAAGGGTTATTCATTTTATTTACTTTTTCCTCAAGCCATTGATGGAATTCTATAGAGTATTCTTTTTCTCTTTTGTACTTCCTAGATTGGACTTGATTGTCTACAAATATTTGATGTTCCCTACAAATATGAATAGAGTAACAAAATAAGACATACTAATTTACTAACATTTTTATATGTGAATAAGAAATGGAGTTTTAATTGCTTACTTGATTAATGCCTCTATTTCCTTATTCCTCGAATTGAATAAGATGTACCGATGAGCTTTGTCAAATGCATCATCATCCAAATGTATTTTTTCCCCATCTTTGTTTCTATGTGTCCCTAAAGCATACCCCTCACTAGGACTGTTGGATCTTTCGAACACAGAAGATGCTTTCAAGTTGTCAGTTCCACCAAAAAAGCTCGAACAAAACGTCAAACTTTCTTCAACCAAATACCCTTTAGCTGTGGATGCTTCTGGTTTACTCCGGTTTTGAACGTATGACTTCAGTTTGCCTAAATATTGCTCAATTGAAAACATCCAACAGTATGCACCAGAACACCAAGTTCAAGTTCTTTACAAAGATGAATTTGCAAGTAAATCATTACATCAAAGAATGAAGGTGGGCATGTGGCCTCAAACTCACAAAGTATTTCTACAATTTCTTGTTGCAACTTTGCAATGTCTCCCAAATCCACAACTTTTTGGCATATACCTCTATAGAAAGAACCTAATCTAATCAATGGTAATGCAGCTTCAGCTTTCAAAGATTTCAACACACAAAATTACGGCAAATATAGGAGCATGAAATGAGCATCATGATTCTTGTATCTCGACAGTTTCCTCTCCTTCATGTTAACACACCGACTAATATATATTAGACACGTATCCGTATGGAACTTTGACATTGCTCAAAACAGAACAGAATATGTCTTTCTCGTCATTAGTCATGTTAAAGATGGATGTTGGATACTCAGGAGGATGTTTGTCAGAAGTTGCGGGAGCAACTCTTTTCGAATGTCCAAATCTTCCAAATCTTAACGAGCCTTTAAGTTGTCTTTTGTCTTACCACTCATATTTAGTAAAGTGCCTACTATATTGTCAAAAACATTCTTCTCTATATGCATGACATCCAAGTTATGTCTAAGAAAATTATATTTCCAATAAGGTAGTTCAAAAAATGTAGACCTTTTCCTCCAAGGTGAATCGTCACTAGTCTTTCGCTTTCTCTTTTTCTTCCCAAACTCATTCTCATAATTGACTAGTAAAAGTTCAATGTCAGTTCCACTTAAAGGTGTAGGAGCCTTTCCCATTTCAATTTTTCCATCAAATCTTCTCTTGTCAAACCTATACTTGTGTGATTCATCAAGAAATTTCCTATGACCTATGTAACACATTTTCTTGCTACTTTTCAAATGCATTGAAGTGGTCTCATAATTACATGGTGGACAAGCCAGAAAACCTTTTGTACTATACCCTAATAACACCGCTAATCCAGGAAAATCACTAATGGTCCATAATACACTTGCACGCAATATTGTAAAGGTCTCATCAGCCTTAACATCATATGTTTGTACACCAACATCCCACAAATCTTTCAGCTCTGCGATGAAGGGCTGCATATAGACATCAATGTTGTTTACGGGAGATTCTGGACTAGGTATAAGTGTTGAAAGAATAAGATTCTATGCTCTCATACTCAGCTAAGGTGGCAAATTGTAATTGACCAACACAATAGGCCATGTGCTATGAGTTGTATTCATTGTGCGATAAGGAATGAAGCCATCGGACGCTAAAACCAATCTGACATTTCATTTTTCTAAAGAAAATAAGGGATAGTTGGCATCCATAGCCTTCCATGCCTCGCAATCAGCTGGATGTGTTAGCTTGCCATCTTTATTTTGTTCTTCGGCATGTCATGTCATAAGTTTAGCGAAGTCTTTAGACAAAAACATCCTTTGCAACCTTGGTTTTAGTGGAAAATACCCCATCACCTTAGCTGGAATATGTGGAATCAGTCCTTCGGTTTCATTAATAAGAGCACCATTATTTTTCACCACTTTCCAGCTAGATAATTCACAAATTTTGCAAACTTCCTCACTTTCATTGACAGCCGAATACAACAAGCAGTCATTAGGACATGCATCTATTTGGTAGTCAAGACCTAAATCCTTGATCGTATTCTTGGCATGATTAAAAGATTTTGGTATGCTGGTATGGGGGAAAGCAAGCTTCAGAAACTCCATAATCGTGGTGAAGCAAGTTTCAGTCATTCCGTATTCACACTTGATGAGGTACATCTTGATAATAAAACTTAGAGTAGAAACATTAATGCAGCCAGGATATAAAGGCTGTTTTCCCTCCTCAATAAGCTAATAAAATTTTTGTGCATCTGCATTATCTCCGTTATACTTCCCTTCATTCTTCCCTTCATTCTGCCCATCACAATTGATAGCATCTCGATAAGTGGCTTGCAACATCATTTATAAGTCATCTCCGGGCGGCGTTGACTTCTCTATGATTGAAATATCGTACATGAATTGAATATAAGTTGGAGAAGGTCCATCGCAGATGAGATGATCAAAGATCACATCAAGAGAATGCCATTTTTTAATACGGTAGTATTTACAAGGACACACCATTTGGGTTCCTTCGATAAAAGTTGCAAATGCATTTTCCAAAAATACATTTACCCCGATGATATATTCATCACTAGAACACGAAGATTGAATCCATTTTTTCCCTTCATTAGACATTGCTATAACGTGAAGAATGATGCTATCTTAGAGACTACCTACACATCACATATTATTTATCTACTGAGTTATTAAATAACATATATTATGCATATCCTTATTAAGTAAACAAAAAAAGCAAGAGTAATCACTATACTAAACAAAACTGCAGTTTAGTTGAAAATAGTAAGATTTGAATAGTAGTTAACATCAAGCAAATTTGCACTGATATGTCTCACTTTATTATTCAAAAATAATAAATTTGGTTAAATTAACCATATTATATAAATAACCAACCACATTATATATAACCAATCAACCAAAAAAACCACATCATTGTAAAAGATCAAAGTTGTAACCACAAAAATGTAACCAATTATTCACATGTAAAAGACTAAAGCAGAACTAGCTCATATTCAAGATCAAAGTTTCAGATTCCATCATACAAATAGAACTGATGCTGCTCATTGTACATTAAAGTATTTACACAAGTTTTAAACTAAAGCAGAACCGATTACAATGTAACAAAGAAACTTCAGTAGCAACTATTTACACAAACCGTATCTAAGAACAAAACAGGATCAGACCAAACATCATTCACAAGAACAAACCAAGCATTAAATAATCAATTTCATACCTAACTCTAGAATTCAAAAATTGAAAACTGAAAGTAGTGAATACCTTAAGAAGCCCAGTAGATACCAAACCCAGAAACTCTTCTTCCCCCTTCTATTTTCTATGGCCAAATGAGTAAAACCTAATTTATCAAATAAGATGAAGTTGATTTTCAGTATATATTAGAGCATGTGAAACCATTGAACGAAACTTCAATGAAAAATTCACACAGATTTGGGAAAACTCACCTAATAATTTGCAATCCACCAGCAGCTAGGTCTCGGTAGAAATTGAGAAGGAAAATCCTACAAATTTTGATAAAAGAGATGAAATCAACAACTGGGGGGTTGTGGGTTTCAATTTTGGAAAGGATTGAACAAATATGGAAGAAGACTTACCCGATTTTTGGAATCCACCAGCAGCCTAGGTCTCGAAACAAATGGAGAAAAAAATGGTTGAACATTTTAAAAAACGGACGACATCACCAAATTGGGGGATCGTGGGTTTTAATTTCGGAAACAAATCATGAAAAGGTGGATGAAAGATTGAATGAATATAAGAAGAGAGTTGGGAATTTTTTTTCTCTGAATTTTTGAGTGAGGGAGATGGAGAGAGAATTGTACTTTATATATATATTTTAATTATTTTTTAATTTTTTAATAAAAAGTTTTTGTCCAATACTTAGTGGGAGATTTCCCTCCATCATTTTATACACTGTTCATTAAGGTTTTCGCAACAGGCAGACTAAAAGTGTTGTGATGAAAGTGCAATTGATCAACAAAAATATCTATTGCAACACTTTTCCAACATTTTTCAAAATGTGTTTCGAAAAATCATTTTTTCCTTCAAAAATCGCAACACTTCGATGCAACACTAGCAATTCTGGTTGCAACAGGCCATCTATGACGTAGTATCTTGGTATTGACAAACAACCTTAAAATGAAAATTATTTTATATATGGAGGAGTAATATATGTAGCAGTCACTCAACAAGAAATATCTTAAAAATATTTTGTGATTTGCTGCTATGTCAAGTAAATCGCAAGAAAAATGTGGATGAAATTATAAATACAAAAAGTATGAGATGTGGAGGTTGGGAGAAAGGGGTGAGAGTATCATGTAAAACTAAAAATGATAAATTGTGTCAATCAATATCATATAGTGTAACATGTAAATAACACATAGATATTAGAAGATTCAAGTGATTATTACAAATCATTTCTCTTTTTCTTTATGTCTAAGTTTAACAAACAATACTTTTCTAAAACATAATTTGTAAATACAAATACTGGAAACTAAATGGAAATGTACATTAAACCTTTATGACCCTTCATACGTCATTTGTCGTGGTAGATTTATCATGCAGGAGTATGCCCCACCATATCGAATATCTTGGTCACGTCACTGCTTATTTCCCATGCTTGTTTTACTCCGAATCCTATGTATAGATTGATGATGAGATGGCACCCAATTCGTGCAAATTAGACCTTTTTCGCATCTTAGATCTTATCATGCATTTCTTTATCAACCCTTAGCCATTGTTTAAAAACAAGAAATTTGGTCTCTGATGGTGAACAACCCAATGAATTCCGCAACTCTTAAACCTGTGGTTTTTGTAGCATCCCTACCATCCATATAGTTTTGGTAGAAGCCTAGTTTGAACTGAAGTGAAGCTTCCTTATCACTGAAACTTCCTCAATACGATCATCCACAGAATTCGAGTAACAAAGCAATACATGATTTGATTAATGGAAACCATACATGAGTGAACTCGAGACTTCTAAACCTTTACCAAAATCACCTCCAAAACTACAACATCATTAGTATCCAGCGACATAACGATGACACTCGAATTCAACAAACACGTAAAATGCTAATGTTAGGAAATGGTTAATGAATGAAGGATAGAATAGTAATTCAAATAAGAGATAGTTTTTAGGGTTTATTAAGTGATATAAAAAGAGAAATACAAATAGACTAAGGAAACTTTTTGGGTATCTATTTTGGGTCTCAACATTGTTGGGAAGTGGTATATCCTTGTGGGCGCTTTTCTCAAGGTTTATTACATTTTTATCAGTGTCTTCTTTAGTTTTGGTTCTTATAATCTCTTCTTTTGCGACTTTTATTCACTAATACAAGTTATTGTTAGGTATTCTTCTATTATTCCTTATATGTTCTCTATCATTTGGTCTGACCTACCATATGACAAAACCCACCAGGGAAGTGGATCCAAGGGTCCAATGGTAGTTTGATGCTTAAGAACAGAGGTTAGATAAAGTGGAATAAGATGTCATCAACCTTCTTCATGTACAGAAGAGAACCAATGAATCATTAGAGGGGATACAAGCTCAACTACCCCTTTTTATAAGGAAAATGGAAAAGAAGCACTATGAAGAAGAGGACTTTACTAAAAATGCAAGGGAAATAGAGGTTGAAGGTAGTTTTGGCCATAAGAACAGGGAGAGGCATATAGTGGCTACTCCTACTACAAGGTGCCACCTTGAAATGGGAGGTGAAGAAACTTCGAGCAACCTAGTGCTAGCTAAAATGGAAGTAAGTGGAGACATGAACCATTCAGGGAGGAAGATTAAGATGCCATGGTTTAATGGAACATATCTAATAGGGTGGATCGCTAGAGTAGAGATGTAATTTAAGATTAATTCAACCTCGGAGGAGCTATGTTTAGAAAATGCAGAGGTATGTATGGAAGGAGTAACGAATCACTAGTTCAAAATCTTCTAGGAAGCTTCAACTCAACTCACTTGGAAATTTTTCAAGGAAGAATTAATTCAGAGGTTTAGTCACTTAGAAACTGATAACCCTTATTAAGAGCTAGCTTCTATGCAACAATATGGGTCTATCATAAAGTTTATTGAAGAATTTGAGTTTGTGGCTTCATTAGTACCAAGATAACCTGAGATGTAGTATGGGGGTTATTTTTTGAGTGGTTTGAAGGAAGAAATTAGAGAGAAGGTTGAGAAGCAATTTCTAGTGACACGATTGGCAATCATGAGATTAACAAGAAAGGTAGTAAAAAGAGAAAAGGGGAGAAGCCATTGTGGTGGAAGCAAAGCTAGTTCTCGGGAGTACGATAGAGGAAAGGAGGAAATCATGTAATCTCAAGCACATGGGGGGATTCAATGAAAAATGAAAGCATTTCTATTAATGAAAATAAGAGTTGGGGTGGGTCTAATTCTTGTGCTTCATCTAATGTGAATTTGGAAACCCAAAGTCTTCTACAATTTTTAATAGACTTGAGCAGCAGTCCATGTTACGCAATAAGGGTATAAAACATATCTCACAAAAGGTTTGGGAGGAAAGGCGAAGGAAAGGTCTTTGTTTTAGGTGCGCTTAACCATATTCTCTTCAACATTGTTGTCCCGAAGGAAAACTTAGAATCATCCTTTTAGCTGATGATGAAGATGTTAATTGCAAAGGAGAGATTATTCTAGCAAAGGGTGAAACTGCAATGGAGGACGATGAGCTTTAAGGAAGGAGAGGAAGTCACCTAGAAATTAATTCAAAGGAAATTTGGCAAGGTCAAGGTGGCTCTGTGGAAGGATGAAGTTTTAATTATGTCACAAACTCGAGTCTTGAGGACAAGACTGATAATAGGGGTGGGCAATGTTAGGAAATGGTTAATGAATTAAGGGTAGAATTGTAATTCAAATAAGAGATAGGTTTTAGGGTTTATTAATTGATATATAAAGAGAAATACAGATAGATTAAGGAAGCTTTTTCAATATTCTATTTTGGATCTCAACATTGTTGGGAATGGGTATATCCCTGTGGGAGATTTGCTCTAGGTTTATTACATTTCTATTAGTGTCTTCTTTTGTTTTGGTTCTAGTAATCTCTTATATTGAGACTTTTATTCAATAATACAAGTTATTGTTAGGTATTTTTCTATTATTCCATATCAGTTCTCTATCAGCTAAGCTTAGGGATGAAGGATACTAGAAATGATGGAACTTAACAATCATTGAATCTCCCAAGCTTTGATACTTGAATCGTTCTATTATTACATTTCCAGGCAAACCAATAGTATAATCTCCATCTGTGTTAGAAAATCAAATGATTTCAAAATAACTAAAAGAATAGTTCACAGTTGAAAATTATCAATATAATGCATCCATTTAATTCTCAAACTTTGATAACTTTAGTCAAATTTGTCTGAAAGTGACACATAGTAGCTTATGACTAGTAATTTTTTTTGTGTAATTTTCTTTATTTTAAAAGAAATAGGGAAATTATTTAACTCAACCAAAAAGAATGTACAACCAGAGGCTTAAAAGCCTAGTAAACATTAGATATCAAATGCTATACATCAGCAAACAAAACCTATACAAGAATTCTGCTGTATAAATCCATATCCTCAATAATAAGTGTATATTTACACTTATTATCATTATATTTTCAAACATAAAATGATATGGTTTTGTTTCATTTTATACTTCATATAAAAGATTTCATGTGGTATGTAGTTGTTTTTTATGCAAATGCAGAA
>CATIWQ010485597.1:0-19816 GCA_949673415.1 Euphorbia schlechtendalii | reverse complement strand
TTTGCACTAGATTTAGAAAAGTCATTTCATGTGTTGCTCTGCGGTGAATCATTGAACATCTGAGTGTCTAGAACCAATTATGTTAAATTAGTCTAGTGAACGTAATAACTTTGTTGAACTTGCATGTTTTCTTTGCTATACTTATTTTGTTGGAAAAATCTATATATTTAGAATCTCTAGTATTCCATACATATATCTATCCATTCTTCATTCTAATCCTCCCAACTAAAATCCAAAAATATTTTATTTTCTTGATTCCATTTTTCTTGTTAATCTTTAGAGCTAGTCCTTCCTTGTGGGATCGATATCTTTTAAAACTACATTGTAACTGTATACTTGTAGTGGTCACCATTTTTCTATTTAGATAAGCGGTACTGACAACACCTGTTCGTATATTGAACTTATATCTTATAGATAGGAAAGTGGGAGACAAGGTTTTTGGCTTCATTATTAAATAAAAAATCCTAGGAGTTATTAAACCTTGTGAACAGACACAACCCTTCATACTCTATAAGTAAGGTTTAAAACAAACTATTTTCATGGTGAATGTGAGTGTGGTGCATGGTGTGATATAGTTGATATGCATGTATAGATAGAGAGTGAAAATATATAGATTTCACTACGTTCAAAGTCCTAACGAGAAAAATGTAAAAGTGATTCAATTCATATTTCGATCACTAGATTTCTCCACTTATTTGAGAGTTTGTTGTATGAGTGTAATTGCAAAGCACTTATCAATAAAAGTTTCTATTCTTCAACATTCATTTGTTCGATATTCACAAAGAATAGCATTCTAAAGGAGGTTCTGTACGAGTCGAGACTGAATTCAGAGTAGATGCAGGAATTGTGAGAATTGATGACTCCCTTTAAAGAGTGGATACAGTTTGATCAACTTTAGCTTTCACTTGCATACCTTACAGCTTTACTTTGTTTTCTACTTATACTTTTTATTTCGAAGTTTATGATATGTCTATGTGTCATAACGAGTATTTCATCTTGCGTCATATATATTAATCAAGTTATATGCTTTCGAGTTAACTTTAAGAGTGATTTCGGGGTTAATAAGATTGTGTATAATCATTGGAACTGTGATTATAACGCTGTTTAGTGATCTAACATTTTTGGAGTGGTAACTTGCTAAATATGGCTATGTGAGAGCAACCCGTACTAAGCATAGTATTATTTTTATCCAGGTTTTTATAAGTGTCATCATTCGTTTACCCTAGATTTAGAAAATTCATTTCATGTGTTGCTCTGCGGTGAATTATTGAATATTTGGGCGTCTAGAACCGAGTTTGTTGAAGTTATCTAGTGTAAGAAATCTCTTGATGATTTTGCATGTTTTTCTCTACTATACTTGTTCTTAGATTATATCTATATAGTTTACATCTTCTCTAATCTGTTCATGCATCTATCTATTCATCAGTCCATCATCCAATCCATCCAAATCCTCCAATAACTAATTATCTTATTTCTTTTTTTTCGTAACTCTAGTTGGTCTTAAGAACCGAATTCTTTCCCTGTGGGATCGATTTCTTTTAAAACTAAATAGAAACTGTATACTTGAAGTGGTCACCATTTTTCTATTTGATAAGCGGTATTGACAACACCTGTTCGCATTTTGAAGTTTTATCTTCCCAGTAGAACAATGGGGAACAAGGTTTTTGGCTTCATCACTGAATATAAGCCCATCTAAATTAGTATTGTCAAAACCTTACGATCAGGTAATTTTGAATCTTATACCGATGGAGATTTCCAAGTAGAAGAGGCCCCCCATAAAGTGAATGAGAAACCAAGTCTAATCCTTGCCAAAATAACCACGAGCACTTCAATTCGTTATACCACAGACAACTATGATTTAAAGATTTCATTCTTTAATTGAGTGTAGTACGGGACGACCTTTAATTAGAGCATTTACACGTGCGGTAAAACATTGCTAATTTATATGATAATCACCTAGACTAAGTTTGAGCAAAACCTTAATCTAATTATTACATCATTTTCTATAACAAGAATTGAAACCTAAGTCATGCATAACATACTTTAATCAATTCATAGAAAATATCATTTTAACATATTATAATCAATTATGCATAGGATAAGGCAAGCTCTGATATCACTGCTGGTTAATCAAGACAGTAATTGAACATGCAAACGTTGTAAGGTGAAATTTCAAAACATAAAATTAACCTAAAGGATCTCCTAAGCATGTTATGATTGATATAATCTAAGTTCAAACATTCTATAGATGTTTATAGGTTTATAAAGCTTACAAAAGAAACCTAGCATCTAAGTTTAAAACATTACCAGTTGATGTGAGCTTTCTCTCTTTAGTTGTGGCATTCCCTTTAAGCAATTCAGCAGAACTTCATTAGCACAAGCCTCCAAACTAGGATAGCCTCTATGATTGATCCACACGGATCTTCACTGACCAAAACCTCGTTGAGGTAGAACTCATCAGTAGATAGAAGCTGCTAGACCACCCCTCGAAGACTAACCCGAAAATATAAATTGAAAAGGCTCAATTTAATTAGAAAGTGCCTTTAAAAGAATTCTTCGTTGTTTGGAGAAACTCATGAAGTATCTCGCACAATGAATGAAGAAAGAAATGTCGAACTCAGAGAGAAAGGCTTGAGAGAGGGGAGGCCTTTATATAGGGAAAAGGGGGAGTGTTTGACTTTCCCTCAAACACAAAGTGGAATGGGAATATTCCCATTACACTTAGCGAGTAACCGCATGGGTCACTTGGACCCGTAGGCTAACCCACAGATCCCCTTCACAAGGTAAGCCCTAGCGAACTTGCCTTGCACACCGTACTAGTGGGTTTGTTGCCCACTCGTGCACGTAGCCTTACCCTACGCACTAGCGGGCCGTGAGCTTTTCAGCTCGCAGGATGGTCGCGCAAGCTCCACTCCGAACATCCTATGTTCGTTTATGGCTCACTCACAACAGCAAAAATTCCCTTGCTTCGCTCTATACAATTTTTCCCTATTTTCTCTTTGTTCCCTTTAATTATTAATTTAGGCCGACCAATTCATAATTCTTCTAACGAATTTGACAAATAGATATTCTCGGCATAGACCTAGTCTATAATTTATTTACTTAGTTCGATAAAGATCCAAAGAAAATAAGTATTATCTATGAATGAGGATACATATTAAGAACACTTATAACAAGTTCTATTGAGTTAGAACTTGATGTAAATTATCAAGAAAACTCTGAACCTCAAAGCTTACTTAACCTTCCATCACAACTCAAATTTGTTTTAGTGAAGAATAAACCTCAAACTTGCTTAAATAACTCCCAAATATCCCAAATTCATGCCCCATTCATGAACTTACACTCTCTAATTCTAGAATTACAAGTTTATATGGACTAAATGACCTTAACTTAGTTTTCTTAAGGTTCAAAATACCTCAAGAACACCAAAAGGACTCAAGCACACTAAAAACTTGATCTTTTCTTAGAACTCTCTTTCTTTCTCTTCTTTGAATGAAAATGAGCTCCCCCTTCATTTGAAACATTCAGCTCTCTTTTAAAGAGCTCTAATTCAATCCAAAGTTAACTCTTTCTAACTTAGGCTATGCTTACACTTTTTGCTTTTTCACTTTAAACACTTGATCCCATGTGAAGATGGATGTAAAAGGTCCTAGGTAATGTGTCTAGATTGACTTTGCAGAGAAAATGTCCAAGCATGTGGGGGAGCGAACTTTTGGTCTGAAAATCGTAGAAAGTGAAATTTTGGTTCTGCTGCTACTACGATGTCGTTAACGACATGAGGCCATGTTGTTAACGATATCAACCATATCGTTAATGACATGGCCATGTCATTAATGATATGGCATTTCAGGCTAGGCTTTCACTTTTAATTGGGATTTAAGGAGAGAGGAAGGCCCAAGAAACAAATCACATGATTTCCAGATGATTTTAGGACCCTACAAAATGTAGAAAGCTAAAAAGGAAAAAAAATTCAGCTTCATTATCGAATTGACGAGGTGGGAGAAAAATCTCGTGCTCACAGGTTGCCCCTCGTGGGATCACTACTGATATGAGATTAGTATGGTACCACGATTGAAAGAGTAGCAGGTTTTAGAGATGATACCTGTCCGGTAGCGGTTGGCACTATTCGAGATGGAAACTTCATGATGACAAGAAGCTTTTATCTAGGTGCGGTGCTGTCGAGGACTGGTCTCTCCATGCCCCTTGCAAATTACCATTCAACAATGATTACACCTTGAAGGTTGACCTTTGGCTTGTTGTTATAACTAGAACCCTTTAGGGAAAGAACATTGGTCATGCATCTCCATTCTTCTGGTTGAGAATCCCATGTCTAGACTATGGAAAGTCAGTTGATGTTTTGGACCATAGAAAGTTCGCTGATTGTAAAAATTCAGGAAAAACGTACAAACTGTAGAAAGTTCATTGATTGTAAAAAGTAAAAAAAAAGGTGAATTGTAGAAATTTCGTTGAATGCAAAAAAGTGTGAACTGTAGAAAGTGCGTTTAATTGTAAAAAGTCAGATAAGATGCGAATTGTGAAAAGTTCGTTGATTGTAAAAAATCAAACAAAGATGTGAATTGTAGAAAGTTTTTTTGACTATAAAAAGTCAGAAAAGTTGCGAACTGTAGAAAGTTCATTTAATTGTAAAAGGTCAGAAAAGTTACGAACTTTCTACTGTAAAAAGTCAGAAAAGTTGCAAATTGTAGAAAGTTCGTTGATTGTCTAAAGTTAGAAAAGTTGTGAACTATAGAAAGTTCATTGATTGTAACAAGATAGAAAAGTTGCGAACTATAGAAAGTTTGTTTGACTGTAAAAAGTCAGAAAAGTTGGGAACTATAGAAAGTTCGTTGATTGTAAAAGTCAAAAAAGTTATGAACTGTAGAAGTTCATTTGACTATAAAAAGTTAGAAAAGTTGTGAACTTTCTACTGTAAAAAATTAGAAAAGTTGCAAACTGTAGAAAGTTCATTGACTGTAGAAATTCAAAAAATTTGCAAACTGTTGAAAGTTCATTGACTGTAAAAAGTCAGAAAAGTTATGAACTGTAGAAAGTTCATTTGATTGTAAAATGATGTATTCAGCAACCTTGATAACTTTTGTATGAATGGTGTAGGAACTTTTGTATTCAGCAACCTTGATAACTTCAAAATGATCTCCTTCTTCAAGAGAATAGATCGGGAATGGTGCTTCATACCATTCTTGTAAATTGGACTGAGGAACTAGTTTGTATTTATTTGCAAAAACCATTTTGAAATGAAAGAAATGAGGCAGTTTCAGATTTGGAATTGAATTGTGAATGGAAAGGTTAGATTTCATATTGTAATAGTGAGAAATTGATAAACACTCGTACATCAATTTATAGAGTTTGGACGAATAACCATCGAATTACTGCTAAACTGTTGCAGTTATCGCACGAGTCGTGATCGTAACTATATGTCGCGATCGTGACTTACAGAATTTGAGAAATAGAAAGTTTTGTTAAGGGATTCACGAGCTTGAAATGGAGTTGTGAACGCGAATAGGCAATATAGGAGAAAATCTTCTATTTATCGAGAATTCAGATGTAATAACATGACGTATCACCTCCATGATGATTATTTCATATTCTTTTCACATCCAAGTTAGGATTGATGAATTATATAGTTTAGGAAATAAATAAATACATATAATTCGAAAATGTACCATAGTCTCTAGCAATTTTATCTCTAGAATGCACTTACTTTCCCCGGCAACAGCGCCAAAAACTTGATCACAATGTTTTGACTATACTAATTCTGATAGGATTATATTCGGTAATGGTGCCAAAAACCTTGTTCCCCACCTTTCTACTGATAAGATAAAAGTTCAAAATGCGAACGTGTGTTGTCAATACCACTTATCAAATAGAAAAATGGTGACCACTACAAGTATACAGTTTCAATGTAGTTTTAAAAGATATTGATCCCACAGGGAAGGAATTCTGTTCTTAAGACCAACTAAAGTTACTGAACAAAAGAAATAAGGTAATTTATAAGGTTTTGGATAGATTGGATCATAGACTGATGAATAGATAGATGCATGAACATATTAGAGAAGATGTAAAATATATAGATATTCCCTAAGAAAAAGTATAGTAGAGAAAAACATGCAAAATCATAAAGAAGATTTGATACACTAGATAACTTCAACAAACTCGATTCTAGATGCTCAAAAATTCAATAATTCACCGCAGAGTAACACATGAAATGATTTTTCTAGATCTAGGGTAAATGAATTATGACACTTATAAGAACCTGGATAATAATAATACTATGCTTAGTATGGGTCACTCTCACATAGCCATATTTAGCAAGTTACCACTCAAAAAATGTTTGCTCACTAAATAGCATTATAATCATAGATATAGTGACTATACACAATCTTGTTAACCCCAAAATCACTCTAAAAGTTAACTTGAATGCATATACCTTAATTAAATAAGAGATACACGAGGAAATACTCATTATGACACATAGACATATCATAAACTTTGAAATTGAAAGTATAAGTACAAAACAAAGTAAAGTTGTAAGGTATGTAAGTGAAAGCTAAAGTTGATCAAACCGTATCCACTTTTTAATGGGAGTCGTCAATTCTCGAAATTCCTACATCTATTTTGAATTCCGTCTCGACTCGTATAGAACCTCCACTAGGATGCTATTCTTTGTAAATATCGAACAAATGAATTTAAAGAACGAAAAATTTTATTGATAAGTGCTTTGCAATTACTCTCATACAACAATCGCTTGATTAAGTGGAGAAATCTAGTAATCAAAATAAGAATCGAATCACTTATACATTTTTCTCGCTTTAACTTTTAACGTAGCTAAATCTAGACAATTTTCACTCTCGATCTATGCATACACATCTACCATATGTTATGCCTATTCAATACTTCACTATCCACCATGAAATTAGTGTGATTTGAACCCTATTTATAGAGTACAAAGGGTTATGTCTATCCAAACAAAGAGTAGTATCCATTGGTGAAGGGTTGCATCACTTCAATATGATTGGATGCAAAGATTTATCCTCATCCACAATGGAAAGGCATCTTTTCATGATTGGTTGACTTCTAAAAGGTGTCTTTTCATCTTGTAGGTGATGGCAGTTGGTGGCGGTTGATCGTTTTCATCCAGAGGTTGGTAGTTGAGAAGAGTTGACCAATAACTGTCACAAGTGGCGATTGCGAATTACATGTTGTGATTGTGACTAATGGTTGACAACTTTCTATTTTGAAGAATAACAAGTTGCAACCGTGAATGGGTGTCACGACCATGAATTGTGTTTTTCTTCAATATTCTTCTTGCAACTTCACCGATCTTCGACAGCTTCGATCCTAAGCTAATTCCTTGTATTCCACACATCTTTTTGCACCTTTTTCACTCTTTTTACGTGGAATTCCATCTTTGATCATTTCACTCCCAAGATTCACCTAGTTTCTGCACTTGCATAAAAAACAACTACATACCATGTGAAATCTTTTATACACAAAGTATAAAATGACACTAAACCATATTATTTTAGACGTAAAATATCATGATAATAAGTCTAATTATACATAGGGGAGAGAAAAATTCAATTCGGTTCGAAAACCGAATCGAACCAAAAATCGAAAATCCAAAAAAGTGAGAATCGAAAATCGAACTGAATTAATTTTGGTTCGGTTCGGTTCGGTTCAGTTCGAAACATGGTTAAACCGAAAATGACAAAAAATTGTTAAAAAATTCTACTTTCCGAAAGGCCTAAACTAATGCAGCAATCTATGAAAAACTTCGAAATGATAAATTAATAATCAAATTATGAATAAATTGCAACTTCAACGACCGAAAAGTGACTGAGTTCACACCATAGTGACTTTGGATCATTGGCCCGTAAACACATAAAAACTAACAGTAACAAAATTTGGCAAAATCCATAGTCAATACCAATAATCACAATTCAACTAATAAATAATAGTGATGCCATTGTTAAAATCAAATTGAAAAATTAATTGAGAACAAAAATTAAAATTGACATTGTTTTTCTCTTATAAATAAGCTAGGAAAACTCATGTTAAAAGCCAGGAATTAAAAGGCAAGCACAGAAACTTTTAAAAAATTACAATTAGGTCCCTAAAATCGAAAAATTGCAAAATTGAAGGCCTAAACGATGTTTTTTTGCCGAAAAGCAACGGATACAAAGCATTAGCTGTGTGTTTGGATCGTTGGCCCGTTTTCGATGAGAAAACATATAAAAAACGCCAAAATTTAACAACCCCTAAATCTCAAAAAACGCCTACAATATGCATAAAACCGAAAATGCATAGAACAATGGCCAAAATTGATGAATCAAAAATGAAAATATGGATTTTCGGTTCGGTTATATGGATTTTTGGTTTTTTTATCCAAAAACCGAAAACCGAACAGAACCAAAAATATGGAAAATGCATGAACCGAAAACCAAACCGAATGAATTCGGTTCGGTTTTGGTTTAGGTCGGTTCGGTTTTAAAATATTTTGCTCTCCCCTAGCCGTTGGTATGTTTCACCATGAGAATTTAGCTTTGCTTTGTTTCTGTTTGTATTGTGTATGAAATGTTACTCTGCTTCTTCGCAGTTATGGCGTAAGGTTCATGGGGAGGATGTGCCTTTGCTGAAGCCTGAAGTTTTGGGGGAGTTAGGTCGTTATACCGAGCTCCCTAGCGAGGATGCATGTTTTGGTGCTATGGGTCCTGCCGAGCTGGGGGCCTATATTGAGCAGCAGGCCTTGCTTGTAAGTGTTTTTTATCTAAGAGTTTGTTCATCTTTCATGTATTCATTTTGTGCCCTTGTTGGTTGTCTAATTTATCCTTGTTGCTGTGAAGGCCTTTTCTGCTGCCCATCGGGTGGCGAAGGTGCTAGTTGAGGCCCAACGTCAAGTGGAGACGGCTTATGCTTTCTCCCAAGGCAGTGACAAGAAGCTGAAGGAGTTTCAGCTAGAGCGCAAAACTTTTACGGAGCTGGAGGAGACTGCCCGGAAACTGAGGGAGGCAGGCAAAAAATAAGCCGCAGAGCTAACCCAGGCTTACGCGGACTTGGAATATTCGGAGAATAAAAGGAAGGAGTTGGTGAGCACAATGCGAGCCATGGAGGAGAAGCATAGTGTGGCGCTAGCCAAGGTTAAGTCCGCCGCTGAAGCTGAGGAGAAAAGGCTGAAAGCACTGATAGAGGAGGAGAAGGAAAAGAGAGCCCAAGTGGCTAAAAATTTGGAGGACGCGAAGAAAGGGCTGGGGTATTGGAAGACCATTGTCGAGGATAAAACCGCAGTGCTGCTTGATCTCCAGTATAAGCAAGATCGTCATAAGGCGAAGTACAAGCTTAAGGTGAAGCAGACTCACGAAGATTGGCGGGAGGACCACCTTAGCTATCGAACCGCTTTTCTTCATGCTGTGCGCGCTAAATTTCCTGAGGCTGATATCGATGAACTTACCCAATTAGCCCCGCCTGATGAACCCCTCGACCGCTGGGAGGAAGATGAGCGCATATTTGGGCCTCCTGCCGGAGCCTTCTTATTCGAACGTTTCTTCGATATCGACGAAGGAGGAGGAATTTCAATCATGACAGCCTCCGTCTTACTTCCTTGTTTTGTATTTTTGTTTAAAAATTCTGAACTTTTGTAGCCATTGAGTTCGGCTTTTGTGAACTCGACCACTTTTGTGAATGAAAGCTTTTTATGCCCATATATCCTATTTATCGCTGAGCTAGGAGTTGTTGCTGAGTTTTCTTGCTCATGTTTTGTTTTATTTTGATCAATTGTCAAGATAACGAAGTTTTCCATATTTTCTTGCCGTATTCTGAAAGAACTATTTTGCACCTTAATTTATTTTGTACACTGTTCGACTGGTTTATGGCTTTGCCGCTGGGATCCCGCTGATCCATCCCATGGGTGGTTTTAATTTTGATTACAAAGCGTGATAATACTGAGGGGATCTCGTTGATATGATCTTGCGGGTTTTGCATTAATTTGAAGCATGATAGCGCCGAGGGGATCTCGCTGATCTGACCCTGCGGGCTGTTTTATTTGCTTTAATTTCAAAGCGCGAGAGCACCGAGGGGATCTCGCTGATCTGACCCTGCAGGCTATTTTACTTGCTTTAATTTCAAAGCGGGATAGCGCCAAGGGGATCTCGTTGATCTGACCCTACGGGCTGTTTTATTTGCTTTAATTTCAAAGCGTGATAGCGCCGAGGGGATCTCGCTGATCTGACCCTGTGGGCTATTTTATTTGCTTTAATTTCAAAGCGCGAGAGCACCGAGGGGATCTCGCTGATCTGACCCTGCGGGCTGTTGAACTTGCTTTAATTTCAAAGCGCGATAGCGCCGTGGAGATCTCGCTAATTTGACCCTGCGAGTTGTTGAACTTGCTTTAATTTTCAAAGCGTGAGAGCGCCGAGGGGATCTCGCTAATCTGACCCTGCGGGCTGTTTTACTTGCTTTAATTTCAAAGGGTGAGAGCACCGAGGGGATCTCGTTGATCTGACCCTGCGGGATGTTTTACTTGGTCGTCCATTTGCTCAAATGGGGAAGGTTTGTAAGAAGCTGTATTTTCATTGCTATGAGGGTTTACAAAACATAATCTTAATGAATAGATGTATAAAATGTCACTCGTCACGCTCCCGGGTAAAACTTTCGAAGAGATGCTGCGTTCTATGTGCAGGGTAGGGCTTTTCCCCGAATGGTGGATAACTTGTAGGCGTTGCCTCTTATTCGTCTCATCACTTTGAACGGGCCTTCCCATTTGATGCCGAGCTTTCCTCGCCCCTCTCTTACTTGTGAGTCCTTTTTATTTCGAAGGACCAAGTCGCCCTCTTGGAATGTTAGTGGTTTGATCTTCTTGTTGCGTATGAGCGCAATGCGTCATTTGTATTCTGTCATGCATAGGAGAGCTTGCTCTCGCCTCTCTTCCAACGAATCTAAGTTGTTCCTCAGCAAATCGTTGTTTGAGGTGCCCTCGATGTAGTTGGCCACCCTCGTGCTAGGGGCGCCGATGTTGACAAGGACCATCGCCTCTATTCCTTAAGTGAGAAGGAAGGGTGTTTCGCCCGTTGTTGTTCGAGGAGTGGTCCTGTAGGACCAGAGGACGTTGTTTAGCTCTTCCAACCACGCTGAACCATGTTCTTGAACCCTTATTTTGATTCCCTCTAAGATGGTCATGTTAGTTACCTCCGTCATATCGTTCGTCTGAGGATAGGATACACTGGAGAAGCGGAGCCATATTTTTAGCCTTTGGTAGAAGCATTTGAACGCATGACAGTTAAATTGCGTTCCATTATCTGCTATGATTGTGTGGGGGATGCCGAAGCGCGACATTATGTTCTTGGTAAAGAAAGTCGTGACCTGTTTTCCACCCATTTAGTGAAGTGATCAACGGCCACAATAATCCAACGCTTCTGTTGTTTCGCCCTTGGTAAGGTCCCCACTAAATCAACTCCCTAGAGAGCGAAGGGCCATGCAGCTTGTATTACAGCCCTCGGCCCGGTTGGTGTCGATGATGTCTTAGCAAAGGCTTGGCAGGCCTCGCAAGATTGGACCATTCTTTTAGCTTCCAGCTCTATAGTTGGCCAATAGAAGCCTTGCAGCTTTACCCTTTGAACCATTGCATCTTTCTTCTCATGCGCGCCACAGAGGCCCTTGTGAACTTCGCGCAGTATATAATCGGCATTGACTCGATCAACACACTTCAGCCACGAATGACTTATTGATTTACGGTACAGCTATCCACCAATGATTGCATAGCGAAAAGACTTTCTCACTATTTTTTAAGCCTGGCCCACGTCCGTTGGTAGCTCGTTATGCTCCAAGTATTTGCTGATGGGGGTAAACCACTCGTCCTCCACCTCCGTTTGTAGTACCTCAGCTACAGGCACATTGGGGGCATTTATCCACAGAGCGATACAGGGGAGTAAGATTTCAAGTTCTTCGCTTGAGGCCCCCTTTGCCAATCTATCAACCTCGGCATTCAGCGCTCTGGGAATTTGCTCAATGGTCATTTCAGTACCTTCCATTCAGATATCCTTAATGAGGGTGGTGATTCGGTTAAGATATTGTCGCATGGACCCATTCTTAGCTTTATATTCTCCGCTGAATTGCTTGACCACAAGTCCCGAATCCCTGAATATTCTAACATTGTCAGGTTTAATGACTTGGATGATCTCTAAACCGAATATCAGCGCTTCGTACTCTGCATCATTGTTAGAGGTTCTGAATTCGAGTCTAGCTGTCTGCCGAATCATTATCCCCTTCGGGCCTTAGATGTATATTCCAATGCCTGCTATCATATTATTGGAACTGCCGTTTATAAACATGTACCAAGCTACTTCTGGTAGTTCTTTCCGAGGCGGGGCTTCTTGTATGAAGTCTGCTAACTCCTGCGCCTTCATTGTTATCCTTGGTTCAAAGCGGATGCCGAATTCTGCTAGCTTGAGAGACCAGTCGGCGAGGCGCCCTGAAGTTTCGAGTCACTGAAGTGATTTCTTGAGTGGCAGGTCGGTTCGCACTATGATGGTGTGAGCTTGGAAATAATGGTGCCACTTTTGGAAAGATATTACCAGGGTGAATGCTAGCTTTTCCATGCGGCCGTATTTAATTTTGGCACCTTTCAAAGTGCGGCTACCGTAATAGACAAGGAACTGATCCACCTCCTCTTCTCTGATAAGTACCATTCCTAATGCTTCCTCCGAAGTGCTGAGGTAGAGATATAGAGGTGTGCCTGCTATAGGGTGGTTCATCAAGGGTGGAGAGACCAAAAAGGTTTTGATCTCTGCCAAGGTTGTGGCACAGTCCTCTCCCCATACAAACTTCTTCGCTTTTAAGGCTTTGTAGAATGGGATGCATCGTCGTGCCGCGCAGGATATGAAGCAGCCTAAAGCATTGAGTTTACCGTTGAGGCGTTGAACATCCTTGATGTTTCGGGGTTCCTGTAGCTGGAGTACTGCTTTTATTTTATCAGGGTTGGCCTCTATTCCCCTCTGCGAGACCAAATAGCCTAAAAATTTCCATCCTGTAATGCCGAAGGCACACTTTTCTGGGTTCAGCTTCAACTCGTACTTTTCCAGTAAAGTAAGCACTTTGGCTATATCGGTAGCATGATCTTCCTTGGCTTTACTCTTGATAATCATGTCATCCATGTACAACTCTACCTCCTTTCCTATCATGTCACAGAATATTTCATTAATTATTCTTTGATACGTAGCTCCAGTGTTCTTGAGACCGAAGGGCATAACATTGTAGCAATATATCCCCTCATGGGTGATAAAAGAGATCTTTTCCTTATCTTCTTCAGCCATTGGTATTTGATTGTATCCCCGAGGCTGCATCCAGCATGGAATAAATGGCGTAGCCTGCCGTGGCATCTACTAGCATGTCTATGCTTGGGAGGGGGTAGCTATCCTTTGGGTAAGCTTTGTTCAGATCTGTGAAATCCACACACATGCGAAACTTCCCGTTTAGCTTCTTGACTAATACCACGTTGGCGATCCAATCCAGGTAACGGACTGCCTTGATGTGTCCGGCCTCTAATAAATGGGAAATCTCTTCTTCGATCGCTCTCTGTCTTTTTGGAGCATGGTTTCTCCGCTTTTGCTTCACTGACCTTGCCTGAGGGAGGATATTTAGTCTGTGTTCCGCGACCTTAGGGCTGACGCCTTTAAGGTCCGTCGGGGCCCACGTGAAAGCCTGGACCTTTTCTCGTAACACCGTCAAGATCTCTTCCCTGGTTTTATTCGTTAATCCTCCCGACATGCGGATATCCTTCCCTTCTTCCAGTGTGACTACTACCATTACATCTGCCCACTCGGTGAATGTTTCTCGGTCGGGTTCGTCTACTGATAAAGGCTCGGCCTTTAGGGATATTAAATACCTCTCCTGGGCAGCCTGTTGATTTCCTCGGGCGGTGGCCACTCCTTGATGCGTGGGTATTTGCAGTGTAAGGTACCTGAGGTTAATGACTCCTTCGGATCCAATGATGGGTGGGCGCCCCAGGATTATGTTGTAGGCCAATGGGATATCTACAATCAAGAACTCCGCTCGAGTCTTCCACTTGGGATTCTCGTCTCCCAATGCAATGGATAAGTTCGCCGAACCGCATACCCGGACAGTATGCCCGCCGAGGCCGATTATCGATGCCTGATGAATAGCGAGATGGTTAGGGTTTCCTCCCCCAGCTTCGTATACCCTTCTAGTCATCACGTTAACCGAGCTGCCTGTGTCTACTAGGGTGAGGCGCACTTGGTATCCTTCCACCATCATATTTCAATCACTAATGCATCATTATGGGGCGAAGGTTTCCTTTCCTGGGCAAAGGAGTAGCATATCTCGCCTCCCCTATCCGTATTATCATAGCCAAATGATTTCCCCCTCTTTCTTTTTTTCTGGATGGTTCCCCTGGATATTACATGTATCACTCCTCTGGGTGGAGGGTCTTCAGCATTATGATGTGGGTGTTGGCCCGTTTCAGCATTTGGGTTAGGCGGTCGATAGCCCGCTCCATCAACCAGGCGAAGCGGTTGGTAACCTCCCTCTTTGTTTCGGTGAGGCGGTTGATAGCCTCGCTTTGGATGATGTCTGCCTCCTTCCTCTCGCCATTCTTCTCTTGGTGGGGGATGGAGAAAATGGTTCAGTCGGCCCTCTGCGGCTTTCTTGCTCAACTCACGAGTCAATTCTCTGCATTCCTCAGTATCATGACCTTCACTTTTATGGAACTCACAGTATGTTCCCGGTTTTCCTTTATGCCTCATTATAGGGGGGTATCGGATGTCCTCCCCGTTTTTCTCAATCCACATTAATATCTCCTTCCTTTTGACATTGAATGGGAGAGAATCTTCCGCTTCTCACCTCGCCAATTCCGGTCGGTATGTCTATCGGCGTTTTGAGTCTCGCCTCCCTTAATCTCACCGTTTGGCAGACTCCTCCCTTGCCGCGGCCTTGATTTGCTTTGTGTTTCGTTTATGGGTTTCCCATCGTACCCACTTCCTAGCTTTCTACATCAACGTGGCCAACGTGGTAGGTTTCTCGGTGGAAATATCTTTTGCCAGGTCAGCACTCCGACAATTCCTTACCATTGCTTCGGAGGCTATATCTATATTGCAGTCTCTAATTTCCAGGGCCACTTTCTGAAATCTTTCTACGAACTCGGCCAGGGATTCATCCATCTTTTGTCGAACCATTTGCAAATCTTGGACCGTTTGGCTAGGGGGGATGGACGTGACGAAGTACATGGCGAAGCTTTTAGCCATCATGTCAAAGCTTATCACGGACCCTGGCTTTAGACTCTCAAGCCAGTGGGTTGTTGGCACCACGAGGGTGGTGGTGAATAGCTTGCATAACATGGCATCAGTAGCGTCAGCTGCCTCCATAACTTGGTGAAAATAGCGGATGAATGTCGTAGGGTCCCCTATCCTAGAATATTCGCGTAGACGAGGCTGTTTGAACCCCTTCGAGAATCTTTCTGCGCGTATATGAGCACTGAAAGGCGATTTCGTTTTGGCGATGTCGGGTTTGTCGGTTTCCATACCCCTTTCAGCTAGAAGCTCGCCTACCCTTTTGGTTATGATGGCTTCCAAATCCTCTTGGGCGAGCCGATGCTTCTAAGGAGCCTTGCGTCTGGATTCTGCCAAACTCCCCTCGCTGACCAAGGGTTCTCTGGAACGTGCTTTGTGTGCGAAGTCTTTTCCCCTGCCTTGAAATCTTTCTCCTAGTTCATCTTCCAGCTTGGTAGACTTGGTTTCTATTTTCTCTTTAACCGCTGAATTTCCTTCTTTCTCCTGTGTTTGTGGGCGACGGTACGTATAGCGTGAGCGATCTTGCCTAGTTGCGGATGGAGAACTTCGCAGCTTGTGTCATGCTTTCGACTCGTTTATTCGCCTTTCTTGCCAAAGTTTTCTAAGCACTTCTTGCTCTTCTTTCCGCGAATGTAAGATTTCATTCATCATATTCTGCATCAGGGCCATAGCCGCATTTTGTTGTTCATTTTGCTTGATAAGCATGACCATCATATCTTGTTTTTTCGCCTTCCTTCTCCTTTTCTCGCTTGCCTTCGGTCTAGATGAAGTGGGTGTTTCTGTCGGCGACGGGGGAACGTTGGTGACCGCTTTCACTGTTCCCGCTTTGTCTCTAGGCTCTGGCATATCCAGAAGTAATACGATTCCTGGAGGGGGAGAGTTCACCTGTCTGCTTGGGGAAGTAGTCATCATTAAGGGTTGATCTCCACGCTCACCGCACCAATTTGATGTCCTTCAAGAGTGAACTTCTGGTCTTCGAATGTTCCTAAGCCTTGCAAAACAAGTCTTCGATCGGAAGCGTTTCCGACGAAGACCCTCCGAGATCAAGTTAGATGTCTGAGAAGGGTGGTTTCAATGTGTTTTTAGAATAATAGTTACCTCTACAGTGGGAGATTATCTTGCTATTTATAGGATTGCATGTAATGATGATATGTGAGACCCATCTGCAAGAGGTGCACGTGTGGCAAGCCGCTTGGGGGTCTTATCAGCCGTCGGAGCATTAAATGATTCGTCTCTGCCAGTTAGTATAGCATTTAATGCAACAGAGGAGAGATAAGAAGTGCGCCGGTGTCGGCGTGGATTCTAAGGATGATGTCTCAGCTTAAACGTGGTGGGTAACGCCGAAGGCCATTTATTTGTAAGACTTTGCCTCGGCTCAATGTTATGCTGATGGGGTATCGGCGCGTGTTCGCGCCGAGGCACACTTTTGTTCTGTAAACCAGGATGCAGTTATTTGGGCCTTTATAATGGGCCTTGATATCACTATGAAATTGTTCTAATTTTTTTTAATGAAGATTCTTTAATGAAACCGAGCACGGATCGTGCAAAGGTTCAGATATCTCAACTTAAACACTTAATGAACTTGTTCGAATAACAAAAACTAGAAAAACGTTAAATGTTAGAGTTGGGAATGGTCGATTCTAGAAGTTTTTGTATATGTACGGGCTAACCACTGTTTTAAAAGTTCCCGCCTAGGCGCTATTTTGAGGGTCGCGCCTGGCTACGCCTAGGCCTAAACCCTGTCAACTAGCGCCTAAGTCCGCCTAGGCCCTGATTAATCCCCGCCTAGGCCCCGATTCATCTTCGGCCGCCCGATTAGCACCTAGCGCTTTTTAAAACACTAGGGCTAACTGATAAATAACACATGAGGTAGATTATGTGTCCTATATGGGTCAAATACATCTTCACCCATTTAAACTTGATCAAAATGATCTATTGTTCCATCAACTTTTTAAAATTTTTCTTAACCTTCTGAACTTGGCAAAAATGCATCAATTTGAATCATGAATGTCGTGTGTCAGCTTTAGGTTAGTTTTACTCTTCAAATATATCATTTTCCTGATTTTTCATCTTCAATCAGAAGTTGACATGTGTCTTTCAATGCAAAGAGATACATTTTCACCAAGTTCAGGGGTTAATAAAATTTTACAAAGTTCATAGAGTAGTAAGCCAATTTGACCAAATCAGACAGTAAAGATGTATTTAACCTTAAATTCTTCCTTTTTAGTATTAGCTTTCGGAATGGATTGAATGGGTTATGTAGTCTGTAGACCCAAAAATAGTTATTCTATTAGTACACAACTTAACATTTACTGCAAAGCTTCAACCACTCTATTCCATTGTTAAACCTTTTAGCGACTAGTCATTTTGTAGGTAATTGTGTATATTTGGTGAGGTAATTGAGTATATTTAGTTCATAAAAAATAGTATATTTACTAATATAATGAAATTGAAAGGAGTTGAAATTTTATCGCTATTATATTTTTGCAAAAGTGAATGGATTTGTTATTTTTTTCAGTGTATTTTCATGACGTTAGCTTATATAGAGACTTGACTCTCAACCTCAAGTAAAGAAAATAATCAAAATATTCATATCAGAGAAATCTCAAGCAATTTTGAGAGTACTCTTATAATACTAGTATATAAATAACTATTGGACTTCTGACTATTCATATAAAACATTGGCGTAGTAAATGTAAAACAATAGCTCAACGTAGGCAAGACTGTTTAACAATACAAGTTGCTAATCCAAGACCTAGTCTTCGAGTCATATAATTTTATTCTTGTTATACTTTATTGGACCTATCACTTTTTTGTTCTATTATAACTCTTACCATTTTAGGGAACTTGTGGGTGTTGAACTAAATAGTTTGAGTGAATATATAAAAGGAGTTGAGTTCTTCTAATACAAACTTCATTGTCTTGTATTAAGACTCGATCTACACCATGTACATGTGGTTAATCATATTCTTGAATATATCTGATTTGGGATAATCAACATTCAACGGATCTAGTTTCATCGTTAGCTCAAACGGATCTAGTTTCGGGTGACGAGGTACACATTGAACCTTTTATTCGTATCTTTCGATGCTTCGAGTTAATTTCGGGATTACGAATTAACTATCACAAAAGTTTGTTAATTGGTGTTAACATGGATAGCTCCATCTCTCGGTCTTGTGCTTCCAAATTGGGTTGTAAAGTTGAGAATTTTCCCGTTCGTTACCTCGGGTTGCCTTTAAGCTATAAGCAATTGAATTGTGGCAATTGGGACTCATTGTTAGAGAAGTTTCAGATTCGTTTGGCGTCTTGGAAGGGGAAATGTCTTTCTTATGCGGGTAGAGAGGTATTAATCAAATCGGTCCTAGCTTCAATCCCAATTTATATGCTTTCTTTATTCAATATTCCGATCACGGTGGAAAATAAATTGGTCTCTTTAATGAGGAATTTTCTATGGAGAGGGGATGCGTCTAATCGTGGTATTTGTAAACTGAGTTGGGAGACAATTAATTTGCCTAAACACCTAGGTGGTTTATCAATTCGAAACTTTAAGCTCACCAATTGTAGTCTCCTATTCAAATGGATTTGGCGTCTTGGTAATGTGAATAACAAATCGCTTTGGGCAATTTTATGTGCAAAGAGGTATGGGTTTGTTTCACGGTGGAAACTTTTTGAATCGGAGAGAGTGAATCTCTCTCCGATTTGGAGGGGAATTATTTCTTGTTGTCATCAAAACCCGTCCTATTGGGACTTTTACAACAAATCCATTACGGTGCGGATTGGGAACGGTTTAACGGCGGACTTTTGGTTAGATAATTGGACTACGAGGGGACCATTGAAGGATTTATTTCAGAATCTATGGACATTGCGTAATTGTAATCTTAGCTCGATTCAAGCTTCGTGTTTGGCTTCGTTTAGTCACGGATAGCAAACTCGTCGGATGTGGAAACGGAGGCTCCGGCATTCGGAAGTCAACCATCAAAATGACCTAAAATCGTTGATATTAGTTGTTGTCCCATCTTTGTTTACTGCGTTGGATATGGCTCACCACGACGTCCACTTTTCTCCTCGGAATTTATTGAATTCTGTCTACCATTTTTTTTGGATTATTGGCAGTTCAAATGCCTATAATAGCAGCTTGTTTTTCACTGGTTTTTATATAGAGGAAAGGTGGCAACCCCCTTTTAAAAATTTCAGGTTGGTTTGGAATACTTGTATGCTTCTCCGGGTTCGTTTCTTTGGTTGGTTATTATTTCATAATCGAATTCCGAAGAAAGAATTTCTTATGTCACGGGGATGTGGCATTATTTCAGATTCAACTTGTCCCCATTGTTCAGCCTCTGAATCCGTTGAACATTCTCTGTTTTTTTGTAACGTTAATTGGTCCGTTTGGTGTAGTGCCCTTCGGTGGATTGGTGTTGTGTCTCCTATTCCCAGTAATGCTTATGATTTCCTTTTGACGTGGAGATCCTTCTTTTCAAATGAAGTGAAGAGAGAGTTCGCTA
>CATIWQ010485474.1:0-24046 GCA_949673415.1 Euphorbia schlechtendalii | reverse complement strand
TTGAGGCAAGAGCCAAATAAAAAGATGGAACAAGACCGGGATAGTAATACATTGTTTAAAACTCCATCCGTCTACTAAATATTGTTCTTTTAACTAATTTACAGTTTTTAAGATAACAACTAACCAAATGAGATGATTTACTAGTTTACCATTTCATAAATGTCCTATTCAATTTTCAAGACTATTAATTTGTTTGATAAAAACAATTTGACCTATAGTGTTATCTTGTTATTGGAGATTAGAATATAATTATCTTGGAAGTTGAACAAATTAATAGGGGTAGGAATGAAAAACTTGAAAAAAAATATCTTGAAAATATAAAATGATAATAAAAAAGAAAGAACGAAATCCCTCTAAAACGACAATATTTAGTAAACGGAGGGAGTAACATGTTAAAAAGTTAGCTGCGTGACAATTATGCACCAGAACCATTGTATAATTTCTCCAACACCAGAGCCAAACGGTCTATTCGCCACAACTGAATAATTGAGTTATAAGTGCATTTCTATAACCATAAATCAAATTTCACACTATTTATCTAATCATTGTCAAAGACAAAGTATAAATTCTTGTCAACAACAAAGTCAGTGTAAAAAAAACTGAAACTTGAATTAGAATTTCAAATATAATATCGTAATAAACTATAGCCGGCATTTAATGCAAAACAACTCATGAGAGGGCAATATAAGTCTTGAAAATCGATTATAAAATAAATTACTATAAGAATGGCTTAACAATGTTACGTTTATTTTATAACTTGCAACAGCATCCTTTCTTTAACCTGAAATTCAACTAGAAAATAATCTATAATAGATAAAAAAAAAAGAAAATATTTTTATAATAAATACTAGCTGGGGGATTAAGGTCTGTAAAAGAGAATCCTGAAATCAGCTGATCTAAAAGATGTCCAAATCTTCCCATGCCTTTTAACAGAAAACTACACCTTATCGTCCACGTCATCAGATTTCGACAACCCGTCATGTTTTTGCATTTTGCTGCCATTCATCGAAAGGCTTCGACGCTCTTTCCCACCTGGCTTTGACGATGCGTTACCGTACCAGATCATTCCAGCTACCGCGATGATCATGCCTATAATAACTTGAACATTGAGACCTTCTTTACCGAAGAAAATGAACCCTAACACCAACACCAGAATCGTCTTCATGTGGCCCAGTACTTGGAACGAGACAGCAGTAAATCGGCCGATGCAAATGAATTGGCTCAGGTTTGTCCCAACGGCAATAGTGCATGACAGTGTTATGAACAACTGCAAACAAGTGAAGAACTCATATCAGTCTTAAGTCATTACAAAAGGCAAGCTACTTGTTTATGATGTTCCTTCGATGATCTAAGCCATTGAATGTCAATTTGAAGGCGTAATGCATCATTTACTCCCCCTAAACTTGTCCCAAAATTGTCACCTGAAACTTTCAAAAACAAATAACCCCCTCAACTTGCAAAAAGTGCACAAATGACATGTGCCAACTTCTAGTTGGAGAGAAAAATCTAGAAAATTGTATTTTTGAAAAGTCAAACCAACCAGAACCCGACACATGGGAATGAGGGGGCAAACTGGTGCATTTTAAACATGTTTAGGGTGGGGGGCATCAGGCTTTTCGGTAATTAACCGTATGCAATTTCTTAAAATTTATGAAACATTTGAAGTTGTCATTCTAAAAAGAATCAATCACATATATGCCAGTATCAATTCACTTATGGCATTAATATTAAAAATGTGACAAAATAAAAAATAAGTGTCTGATCTTAACTTTACGGCATTACCTATGGTTTGACCTCTCCATATTTAAACTATACCTTAGATTCTACAAGCCTAGTATTTTAATTTTCACCAACTACAATAACAAGGATGCCAAGAGTGTTTGAATGTTGTGCACGTAACATGGGCTCTATAGTTAACATGTGCAAATGCATGCACTATTCAGTTTTTTAGTTCTACTTGTACAGTATAACAGAAACTTCCAAATGATCTTTAAAATTCCTCTCTATGTTTTAAGAGTGTTGACTTATTTTCCTCAAGCACCCTTGCAGCAATTACTCCAATATAGAGGTTCGAGACTAAATTAGTCGAACCAAATGACCAAGCATGCTAACAAAAAAACAACCAAAGCTTTGGCCTAAATCTTTTACCACATCACTTCCCAATATTTCTATCTGTCCTTATACTTACAATATCCACCATTGAAGCAACGTTATGTTGTTCTTGGCCTAGCATTCAAAAAAAGTTGTCATGAATCTTAATAAGGGAGAACCTTAAAACCACATGTGGGCATATTATGAGCATATTCAAGTGGGTATGGCCACGATGAAAACGCCAACTAAAATACACAATATTCAAGAACATTCACAAAAGAAACAATAAAGATTGAGTCAATTAGTGTAACCAAGGTAGATTGGTATTAATGAAGCCATGTGAACATGACTTCAATTCTAGCATGACTGCATAAGATCAGGCAAGTGCAATAGTTACTTACCACAGATACCAAACTATACGCATATGCATCAACTCTTTTACTTGTCAACCAATAGTCCAAAAAGGGTCCTACTACCAGCAGGGACGCAGCTTGTGCTGGAGCAGTGTGCCCTAATAAGTTGAAAGAGCCTAGAGAATACCTCCGTTGAAGAAAATGGACATACTGCACAGTAAAAGAGTCCAATTCTGTCATATTCATCCACAAAAAATATAAAATAATAGCAGATTCATATGTCCTATAGAGACATATACCTACCGCTTGAAAATGTCAGTTAGAATTAAATCCTGCTTATAATCATGTGCAGTTGTGAACACATGACCAGAGGAAGAACAAATTAACTTATTGTTAACATCAAGTGGATAAATAAACCTAACGTATGAACTCAACTATCGAGTCACGGCATTAAAAAAACAAAAAAGAAGAGATATACATAACAGTTTATGTACAATTTAATTAGTATGCTGAAATTAGAGAGAGGGAGCTACTCACGTATTGCTGCAAGGAGGTGCTCCAAACTGCAATTACTGCAGCTCCAAATCCTTTAGTATTAACACTAACATCCGTGACAGTACAGACAGCAACACCAAGGAGCACAAGTGTTATGCTAAGCTTTGTATCTCGGGAATACCTCACATTGTCCAAGACCACCTCCAGAAAACAAGATACTGGGATCATACTCAACTTTGCAATCTGAAAGCAAGTATCAGAGTAAGAGTAAAATGTTTAATCTCCACAGTCATGACAAAAGTGGAAAGAGATCTGAAGGCCCATTGGAACTTACCTGATAAAATCCGACTGAATTCCACATTAAACTCACATTCATGCCAACAATAGAAAAGTTTGCGAATAGAACAAACTTTAGAAGTTCAGGTAATGGTAGATGAGATGGCTGGATATATCCAAGCGCCCTAAGAATAAGAGTTAATAACGTGGTGGTAGCGAAATGCAAACCAGTTAACGTTGTAGCTGCATGACAGGTGATAAGACATATAATCAGTACATTGTAAATAGCATCATACCAAGCTATTTAATAAACTTACAAGAAAACATTATAGACTTAGTAAATCCATATTATTCTCTTTTTCTTTTTTGTAACATTCTTCACTAATGGACCCCAATGTGCATGATGAGTGATTTAATCAGAAAATGTACACCATGCAAACTTAATTTGAGTCTTGAATAAAGTTGCTTGAACATATGGCTTTCATAAACGTATCAAAAGTTTTCAACATGCTTTATAAATGGTAATTATTAGAGACATGTATCAAAGTAATGTACAGCAGTCATTCAAAAAAATTGGATTATCCAGTCAATTCATTTAATTGACGGAGTTTTTTTTTTGTGTTCTGCAAAATAAATAAAAACTCAAGTTTGGGCATGTGTGATTAAACGAGCATAGTACATCGGGAAGTTCAGGAAAAGTAAGAACACACATACTTGCAAGCGTACAAATATGCTAACCATTTTTTATGCTACTTTCTTACACAAGACAACCTGTGATATTTCCGTATAAAGTACATAATCAAAACAGGACAGACAAAAACCAGTAAACCTTGTTCATGGTACATAGATTAAAAACATAATTTTCCATTCATGATCTTAAAATATTTCAAACGCCCACCACGACAGAATAAAATAATTGACAAGAAATACTTGTATACAAATAGCCATTTAATAGGGAGGGTCCTAATTTTTCTGGAACGATGAATCAGATGCCCATAAAGGATAAAAATGAACAAGTTTGAGCTAAAATTACATCAGATGACCAGCGGAGTGAGAAAAGAAAAAAATCCCTTCCATCACTTTCCCGCATTGTAATAAGAGTATCAACAAAAAAGGCACAACCAAAGAGAAGAAGCAACACAGATAAGCATCAAAGTACATCAACATAAGAAGACACTAAATTTTTTATGGAGTTTACTGCGAGAACATACCAAAACTAAAGCCATATGTAGCCATTAATGCTTTATTGACAAGGATAATTCCAACAGATGTGACAACATTGAACATCCATGAAGCAGCATCAGTAGCTGCCTTCTTATCAGCTTTTGTTGATGAAGACATTTTGCTCTACTATTTCCAATTACCAACTGAATCTTCTCTATTTTCTCTTCATAAGCATAATTGTGATATGTATGTTAAAGGCTGTGAAAATAAGGTGGTATCTGTATCCGCAAAATTTTTGCCCAATTATAGTATATTAGAAAGTGAGAATAAGCTCTGAATTCTAAAAAAATAGTAGGAACTCATAAATTCAAGCATAAAGTTAAACAAAAATAAAATGATAAAGAATAATTAATGAATACAAGATTATCAAAGAATGAGATCCTTATCTGTTGAACCATAAAGTCAATAATCGCAAATGCATTTCTATTAAACATATATGCAGAACGAAATCTACATGTCTGTTACCATGGTGAGAAAGGGACCGATTTACACCAAGATGACCTACTCTTTGAGGACTTTCCTGCTATACTTTTTGCCTATCACTGACTTATTTTACTTTGCTACATGAACTAAATGCCAGATTATGATCCTTGGAGTCATTCTCGCAGTTCACTATTTCTCTTTTATCAATCCATTTCTTAAATTTGATTTCCCTTTGGGGATTATTACTGTTGTAACTCCTACCATCAATTTGAGCTCCATTCGTCTGTATGCTAATTCTCCATTCAGTCCTATATGCTATAGCATACTCTAAAGGTTTGACTGATTGCACAGGCCTCATGGATTTATAATGAAATATCTCTCTACAGAATGTCAGAGAATGTTTGGTGCAGCAAAGACTACCCATGTTCGAGAATCAAGATTCATTGTCCTGGTGCATGGCTATCCGATACCTTTTGTGAAAGCTCTTGCAAAACATGTTACCACTTTCTATATTAACATAATTACGCTACCATATCAAACACTTGAGGTTACATAACATTTGCATCTATTATAGAGGACCTTGATCACTTAAACAACTTCGACATATTTAAATCACAGAGAATGAATGCAACATGGAACACGGATCAACTCTCGAAGTGTAATTTGAGCAGTTCGTTAACTTGTTAGCTTTAAAGCTTAAACAAACAGATAACTAATGATAGATCAAGCTTTCGGAACGACTGAAAATTGAAATCCCTTGATTTCAGTTTCGAATTAAAGCTCATTCTCATATAGAAACACTCAATTCCACAAACGAATGAACAAATTCAAAAACTACGCAACACGATCCAAATTACAATCGAAATTCAGATTCCGCAAACAGATCCATCGTTTCTTCAACTCTAACAAACAAAATCACAAGCTAGAAACACAAAATGAAGCAAGAAAGAGAAAGAATCAAAGATCACAGCCAATAAAACAGAAGGGAAATCACAACCACGATTTCAAAAACGAAAACCAGAAGTGCATATGAGAGGTAACAATGCAATTACCTGAAATGGACCTCAAAATGCTGATTTGATCCCCTAACAGTCGGATTTTCACAGTGAATCAAATATTGAAATAGGTAGCAAGAGATCAAATCCAGTGAAGGAAAAATAAAAGAAAATGAAAATCCAAAAACAGCAGTTCTTTGTTGCCATTAAAAAGCTACTTAAGACTCTTAGACCTAAATAAAAAAAATTTAATTCATAATTCAATTATATTTATTGAATGTATTCCTTTCTTTTCCATATAATTTACTACTAATAACAGAAAGAATTAAAACTGTTGCTACTTTTGTTCAATGCAGTGATAAAAGATTCTATTACACAAATTTTTTATTAAAGAAGCAAATATTGACTAATTTTTTTATTATGATAAGGAAATTTTTGTTTTGGATCTAATGTCAATTATTTTCTATCTCGTAGAAACCAATTGTTTTAATATTTCCTTCTAAATTCCGTAAGAAAACTCTTTCCCAGTAGTGTCTTAGTTAACGTAATATTGATATATTTTTATATAAATATTTATCTCGTTTGGACTTATAATAAATGAAAATAAAAATCTTTAGCTCGCTTCGAATGTTATTCGAATTTGAAATATCTATAATTCACATTTTACATACTAACCCCTAGATCAGGATCTCGGTCACAGGTTTCAATAAAATTCAATTACATAAATTGATTGGATCCTTAAACCCGATTGATCCGTTAATGGCAGATCGGATTTTTCCAACAATGTGAAACAAATTTGTACTTTGATGTTTCATTCACATTTTCAAATAAAATAACCGCCATTTTTCAATTAAAATAAGTTTATAAGCAGCAAGAGTACAAATTTAAGTTAAGACAATATATTAGGGTTTAAAATTTTATTAATTAATTTTGTTTGGTTTTTATACAAAAACCAAGACCAAACCAAATCCAATACATTTGATTTTGGCTTAATGCATCAATATCCTTTAACTTATTAAATCGGATATCATTACCAACTTAAAAAATAACCAGTTACCCTCACAATTTGGTGAAAACGAATATTTAACCCTCCTGAATCCAAATTGGTAAATGAAGTAGTTACAGTTGACTAGTCAAATCTCTTCTCCCCGTACCATCTCTCTCCTTCTCTCCCTAATCTGGTTTTTGATTATTACCTTCAAAATCAAAATACACAGAATGAAAGATAAAAGAATTCAATTCTTAACCTTTCATAATCAAAGCCCATGTGCCAAATCATCTAATTAAATCACAAATCAAAGCCTAAATAAAAAATTGGATATGAACAGTACAAGTTGGAGTCAGATGGGTCATTTCGAATCCGACAAAAAATTGACAGTCTATCTTCTCCGGCGAGCTATAATCGGCAACCTTTTCACTCTGTCATTGTTTTGATTTTTTTAATCAAAGATATGTTTTTATTTTGACAAAATACCATGAACTTTCAAATGAGCAGCTTTCTAAACTTGACGCAAGTGAACTTCTAACCCTTAAACTTGGTACAAGTAAACCTCTAAACCCCCATAACTTGGCATATTTGAACATTTGAACCTTTTCAATTAATACATAAGTTTAGTCAAATATGTAATTATAATTACACAATTCATATCCACACTCCATTTTCATGAACTAATTAACTAACATCTATATGATCAAGAAAAAGCTCGAAGATTCATTTATACCAAGTTGAGGGGGCTTGGAGGTTCACTTTACCAAGTTTATAGAGTTTAAAAGTTCATTTGAAAGTTTAGGGGGGCAATAGACAAAAGCTACCAAGTTTATGGAGTTCAAGATGTATTTCGCGTTTAATTTTCATAATTTGTATGGGTTTTAATTGTTCAATTAGAGGGTTGTCTGGTGGCTTCTTTGGTGATTTGTGAGAAACCTTTATGATAGAAACAAAAAATTTCCAAGTTCGCATGGTTTGCAAGAATAATAAAATCTCCATGATTTGTGGGTTGTTCATCTTATTCTAGGCATGCATGGTGGATGATTTCGAGAATTCACAGCCCTTTGATGACCCTAAATTTTCATTGAAAATGTTTTCGATTTGGATTGACTTTTTGTCGAACAGTTGGAGGGTATTGTTGATGAAGAATACATAAAGCTTGCAAATTGAATTTATGTGCAAACACGGAAATTTTTCGAAAGTGAAGAACAAAGAATCGAGCTTGAGTAAGAGGTGGGATTTAGTTTTTCATTTTTTAGGTTGCAGAGATGTTAACGGGAAGAAGAAATTATTTTTTTAAAAAAAATTTCATGTATGGCCAGTGTCACGATTTTATTAGCCCGACTTTTCAAACCTTAACATGTGATGTCATGTGATGCGAGTATATATCACTCTCCGAAGTGAGAGTGGTTTAGACAGATTGATGGAACTGAGTGGTTTGTTTCTACCAAGTTGAGAGTGGTCTCTCTTTTCCGACGATTTTCACTCTGTTATTGTTTTGATTTTTTTGAATCAAAGATATGTTTTTATTTTAGCAAAATACATTTTAAGCCTCCTAAACTTGGTAACTTTTATATAATGCTCCCCGATTTTTCAAATGAACCTCTGAACCCCCTAAACTTGACACAAGTGAACCTCCAACTCCTTAAACTTGGCAAAAGTGAATTTCTGAGCCCCCACAACTTGGCATAACTGAATATTTGAGCCATTTCAATTAACATATAAGTTTAATCAAATATGAAATTATGATTACACAATTCATATCTCCACTCCATTTTCATGAACTAACTAACATCTTCATGATCATGAAAGGGCTCGAAGATTCATTTATGCCAGTTGAGGGGGATTGAAGGTTCACTTTGCCAAGTTTATGAGGCTTAAAGGTTTCATTTGAAAGTTTAGGGGCAATAGCCAAAGGTTGCCAAGTTTATGGAGCTCAAGATGTATTTCACCTTTAATTTTCATAATTTGTATGGGTTTTAGTTGTGCAATTAGATGTTTGTCCAGTGGCTTCTTTAGTGATTTGTGAGAAACCTTTATGATAAAAATAAAAAATTTCCAAGTTGGCGTGGTTTGTAAGAATAATAAAAATCTCCATGATTTGTGGGTTGTTCATCCTATTCTAGGCATGCATGATGGATGATTTCGAGAATTCACAGCCCTTTGATGATCCTAAATTTTCATTGAAAACGTTTTCGATTTGGACTGACTTTTTGTCGAATAGTTGGAGGGTGTACTGCTGATGAAGAATACATAAAGCTTGCTAATTGAATTTATGTGCAAACACGAAAATTTTTGGGAAGTGAAGAACAAAGAATCGAGCTTGAGTAAGAGGTGGGATTTAGTTTCTCAATTTTTAGGTTGCAGAGACATTAATGGGAAGAAGAAATTATTTTTTTAAAAAAAATTTCATGTATGACCCGTGTCATGATTTTATTGGCTTGACTTTCCAAACCTTAAATGTGATGTCATGTGACGCAAATGTATATCACTCTTCGAAGTGAGAGTGATTTAGGCAGATTGAGGGAAGTAAGTGGTCTGTTTCTACCAAGTTGAGGGAGTAACTGGCCATTTTCTAAGTTGGGGTTTTGAGGCAATTTAACGAGGTAATGATGCATTAGACCTGGAGTTTTAGAGCATATTTAGTAAATAGTCGATTCTATCAATTGTTTTGACCATGATTTTGAAACCGAGACCGAATTCAATCGGAATCGGTGATTGATCCGGTCCGATTTGAGGTTGTTTCATAAATGGTCAACAACCGGCCATTGACCGATTTGATCGAACCGGTCAACGGTTGACACTATTTAAAAAAATTGAAATGTTTGTTGGAGGTCTTCTCACATCTATTTCATATGCTCTACCAAATAAGCTAATACTCCCACTTATATCATATTTTCATTTTATAATTTTTATGAGATATAATATTAATTATTAAATTATTTGAATGAAAATGATTTTTTTTCAATAAATATGTATCTATTATTTTTGAGGAAAACCGAAGTATTATTGATTAATAAAAAAAGTGGGCAACACAAGATGGACGTGTAGTTAACCACTTCCCCGTTACCTTACTAAAATGAACATTTCAAGCCAAAGTATGAGCCACACTATTGATGTTACGTGGTACTAAGCTATGAATGCAAGAAGAAAAGGACTTGCATCACATAAATTTTTTTATTTATTCATTGCATTAATTAAACTTGATAACATTTAACGTTTAATATTTTATAAAAATAAATATACTTACTGAATATGAATTATTGAATATAATATGTTTTAATGTTTACTTTTTATATACCATAAATCAAATTTGTGTTTTTCATTTTGTTTAAAAAAAAGTTTTAATTTATAATTTCGGGTCACAATATTATTTTTTATTTATTATGTTTTTTATTTGTATTTTAATATGAATTTTGAATAATAAAGTATACCATTAATATTATTAGTTATTGGTGTAGTATAACTAAAATTAAATGTTTGACATCAAATCATTAAAACTATAAATATTTTGATATGTTTTAAGAAAATCAGATTCGACCATCAAATTGATCCAATTGAACTTCAAATTCATGACCATCTCCCTTCACTATTTTGATGACCGATCCGGATCTGAAAACCATGATTTTGAGACACATAAATAAGAATAAACAACCAACTAAAAATGACTCTACATTATATCTTCAATATTCTATTTCTAATATGAAATGACACAATAAATGTTGCATAATGTCTATTTGATCTTCTACATGTAGAAGCTTGAATAATTAATTTAATATTATTTTATTCATGCTAGACTATTTAGTGATGATTTAATTTTTTGTTATTATTTTATTTTGAACAAATACAATAGAACAAATATACAATCTATTGTGACTATTCTTTAAAATGTCTTATCTATTTACCACTTCATCTTTGTAATATTCTATTCTATATGCCACACAATCCTAGAACCCACAATCTACTATATGGACGATTTTACCCACGGTCTATTTTACCATCTCATGAGTGGCTATTTTTAGTAGATAGTGCATTCTATCAGTTGTCTTGACACATAATCAAGAATAAACAAACAACTAAAATTGACTATATTGGATCTTATATTTTTTTCCGACATGACATGGTATAATAAATGGTGCACAATATCTAGTTAATATTCTACATGTTGACAATCGAATAGAAGTTTGAATTATTAATTTAATATTATTTTATTGATGAGATAATATTTAGTAAATGAATTAATTTTTTTTATGATAACTTATTTTGAAAAAAAATAATGAAAGATAAAAAAAAATCTATTGTGTACTTTTTAAAATGTTTTGTGAATGTAATCCTCTATTTTATTTTGCTGCAATTGTATAAAGCCCAATTTGTAAATGGGCTCACAAGACTCGATCCGATTTTCATTTGGTTTTAAGTCGGTTGGTTCGAGAGTCAAAAGTCGTATTCATTCATATCAGTTATAATTCATTCCCGCCAACGATTTTCGCCATTATTTTCGTTACTTTCAAAATCTTCTTCTTCCTCTCCTCGGCGTCTGATTCAGTTCAGGTATACTGATTTTTATTATCATTCCATTGTTTACATCCGTTGCAACCTGTCTTTCCTTTCTTCTCCCCATCTCATTTCTTGTTTTATTCTTATTCATCTGTTTCTTCGTTGTTCAAACCCTAATTTTGCTACAAGTTCGCTTTTCTGTCGTTTCTCGGTGTTTCTCGGTGTTATTAGCATATATGAATTTTTTTTTGAAATTGAGATAGAGCTGCGAAAGGTGCGTTGGTTGCTTTGTGTGCTTCTCTTTTGAATTTGAGATTATTCTGAAGCGAAAATTATGATATTCTGATTTAGATCCTGCACATAATTTTATTAACTTTCCCAACTGAAAAAGTAGAACATGAACTGTTAGCTTATTTGCTCTGTTTCCCTCCCGTTCAACAAAATCACTTTACTTATATGGTTGCATCGTTTGTTTTTATTTTTGTCTATGGGGGTGTTTCTCAAAACTCAGGGGGTGTTTCTCAAAACTTCTCCTTTTCCAACTTATTATTCTCATAAGTGACTTTTTAAAAAGTAAAAAAAGTTATCATAATTGAAATTGTGATAAAATTCATGATTAAGGGTTATCAAGACCATAGTGTGAGACTCAGCAACAACTGTATATTAGTTAGTTTGCAGGAAAGCTGGACTTCCATGAAGCTATCGAAAAAACAAATTGCAAAAGAGTCACAAACTCCAGCAAAAGTTAAAGCTGGTGTAGTTCAAACTCATGTTGGAAAATCTACTAACAGAACAGGAGGGCAATGTCCTAAACCAGCAGGTGTGGTCATATAAACAATTTCTCTGTAATTAGTCAAGTGATTTGACTGATTTCTTTGTTTTGCTTCTTCCTCAGTTTTTTTATAATTTTTGAATATGTTCTTGTAACCCATGACTTACATGATGTTCATTCATCACAATTCATTTTTGTTTATCTAACTGTACCTTCTTAAATTCTAAAAGTTCTTCCAGTTGGGAAGCTGGGTTGATAACACATTCTTTGTGTTCCAAGTCAGTTGAAGTATCATTTTCCTGTCTTTTGACAAAGCAAAATGATTTGCAGAAAAAACCAAAAAGATGCTTAAAGTCGAGCCAGTTCCAGAGCACAAACTTCATCCTTCTTCTAAAATCAAGTTGCAGCTTTTTCCATTTGATGATGTCATTAAAATGGCATTAGAAAAGGTAAACAGGTATCTGTTATTGATCAAGATTTGGAAATCATCCCAACACTCTAATATAAACATGTAGTTGAATTTTTTTTATGCAGGATGGTTACCATCCATACTTAGAACTCACTCTGAGCTCTAGGAAAAAGATATCTTCTGTGGTTAAACATCTAAATGACAAGTGGGGCTGTTCAAGCATTGCTATTGCAGAACCTGTTCTTTTTCCATACATGTCATCCAAAAATTTTCCTAGTCGCAGATGGACAAAAAAAGACGATGATGTCACTGCAGGAGATGTCCATATGTTAATAGGAAGCCCTTCTGTTTTCCGCTTAAGGTTTTCTTTTTTATTGTAGCTTATTTTAATATTTTGTTGTTTAGCCACTTACTTTGAATTTCTGACCTAACCCTTTTTAAGGTACGGTTGGTTGTCTGACTGTGAAAATAAATCTTCTGGAGTGCCCTCGACTTCAATGCCCTTTACATCGTTTTCACAACCTAAAGAAATGCAGCATGTTATCAGAAATAATTTTGGAAGTACATGTAGCAAACAGAAACAAGCTCAGGATACTATTGAAGATTTGAAGCCCACAATTTTAAGTGGATCTGGAGCAGAAGATGTTAGTGGGGCTGATAAAATGTCATCTGATAGATTAATTGAGCCACTGGTACCATATTTCACTCCCATTTTTCCGTCCTTTATTCATTATATTTTTTCTTGAAGTGTGCATAAATCATTTCTCAAACCAGTAATTTTTTAAATTTGTTATAAGTTGCTGGTATATGATTTCCCAAAATTCTGTAAATAATTTACAGATAAGATTTGGGGTGTTTGCCTTCAATGCATTGCATACTTAGTTTCGAATGGTTATTCCTTTCTGAAAACTTGCTTATATGGATCTATGTAGCACAATGAAGTGAAGATGAATGCGGGCATAGGGCTGACATCATCACTATGGGATGATAGTCTAAATAACATAAGTATAGGAGGCCTGCTATCTGAAGCATCCTTGCAGGGGAGGTTCAGTAATGATGATAATCCAAAATTAGATGGAACCAATGCAGGCTTGCAGCCATCTCAGTTAATCTCTGATTCATTTGATGCTTTCCTCATGGCCCAAGCTAACTATTCCGCAGCTCCAAGGCTCCCTCCTCAAGGTTCAACCTCTTCCATTTTGGATGCTGAGGACACTTGTCATGCATTTGCTTTTCCGAAAAACCCTTCCTCAAGCAAAGATGTTAATGCTTTTGGTGGGACTGTTTTTTCAAACAACTGCAGTCAGGATTCTGTTTTCAAGTCTTTTAAACATTCAAATAGTGAGGTATTGAGGTTCTATCTGTTTATGTACTGCTTTGTCTTTCCAATTTTAATGTTATGGGGGATGATTCTATAAAGCAGTTTCTTTTTAAAGTTGCTGTTTGATGTTGTTCCATTTATGGTACCTAGTTGGACATTACTTGTGCTGCTGATGCATTTCGTTGTGGTGTCACATAACCATACTGTTGATGTGATTTAGATTTTGGTCATTTTACCACCTGAAAGGCTGGGATATGTGGCAATCACATTTTCACTAAAATGTGATGGGATAGTTTTTTGGGGTGATTAGCTGATAGTGAAGCTATTTCAAGTAGCTGTTACTCTTAGCTTGTCATTAATGCATAAGTTCTAAATACAGTCCAATCTTGGTAATTTGCTTTATTGCATTGCAGCCGAATGTTCAATCTAGCGTTTCACAAGGTCGTGGCTGTAAAGAATCAGAAACAGATCTGTCACTTGGTTCTCGAATTTATCAGGATGAAAGCAGTCTTGGTCTTTCAGGGATCAAATGGGTAATTGAATTTATCATTGCAATGTTTGCATCTGGAAATGGTTACTTCCACTCAATCATGCATGCAAGAATGATGATTGTTGAGTGGGAATAATCAATGCCCATTTTGGCTTCTATATTAAACTTTATGAGCAGCTATCTAATGATACTTTTGGTTTCTTGTTGCAGACCGAGTCTTTAGGACCTTTTGATCTTGGCCTATCTTCTAGAAAAATTATTAATGGTGACAGTTTAAGCATCGGCAAAATATTCAATTAGTTGTTTGGTTGCATTGGCCGATCATTTCAGACAGATTTCGTAATCTTGAAGATTGAACAACTAATTGCACTATGGAATGGTGAATGAGGAAGCTAAATCCTGATGGCTGAATGAAAATATGATATAAAATCAATTTTTTGAACTGCTCAAATGTTGAAGGCTGGTCTACCAAAGCTTGTTCCGGTAATTTTTCTGTTACCCCTTCTACCAAGGCGTTCAAACTGTGAATTCTGAATTGTCCATTGTTAATTTAGAGAACAGAAATTTAGCTAAAATTCTATTTTGTTGTTTCTTGCATGATTGGACTGTCAGTCGTATTGTGAATAGCCCAATATTATCATATTATATTGCCGAAGATAAATCATTTGTTGCTGAACTTTGTTTATGAAATACAAATTCTGATTGGAACTGGAACGTTTGTTTTCTACAATTTGATTTTGGATTTTTTTTATTGATTCTACTACAGGATAAAATTATTTTTGATGTTGTTAGCATTAGTTTAGAACTTCAAATCATTGAGTTGGCCTTAATGATGCGTTATTCTTTTAAGATCTTTTCGCCCTTGAATTTTTTTCAATTGCCCTTTTTGCACCTTCATCTTTTGCTTTGGCCTTTTGTCCTTGGCATGTTATAATTCAACATATTTAGAAATAGATGATGCAATGAAAAAAAGGGTTTGTCCCAGCTTGTTTGTTGTGGGTTTATGGACTATATGAGCTCTCTTACCTATCGGACTAGTCTTTTGGGATAAGCTCTTTCTTTTGGCGAGGGTCTAGTTTTACGGTGAATTAACCAAGGTTTGTTTGTCACAACAGTTATCGTCGGTATTATAGACAGAATGGACCCATTCGTCCATTGGACCAGTCTTTTGGGTTGAACTCTTTTATTTGGTTGATAAAACTAGAACGAATCTGACCTTCACCTATTTTAAGTTGTAACATTTGGCCTAAAATTTTTCGTTTATGCTGTTGTAGACTTGTTTGTCCAAATTTAGACGTTTGACATATACTTGTTTTTTTCAAAACTTTTTTTTACCTCATTTGGACTTATTTTAAATGGAAAGAAAAATTCTCAACCTATACCGGATGTGATTTAAAATTGAAATCTTTAAAGTCCAACTGTCTTAATCACTGTATCAAGCACGAGTTGTATACTCCTTTAATAACTTTCAAATACCAAACAAAAATTGAAACTTCTGATGTTCAATTTTAGTAGATTCAGCTTCCTATATTTAAATCTGAGGCATTGTGTAATTAAACTGCCCTACTTAGAGTAATTATTGAGTTGAGTCCATTTCATCACTCTAATCTATTATTATTTACCAATCAGCACTGTATATTTAAGTACAGTTAAACTAGTTTCAATTGTAATTGTTCAAGAAAAAGGCGCAAGCAAATGGCATAAAAGAGCATGGTTAATTAGAGAGTAACAAAATAAAGGCTAAGCACTTTGTAAATTAATGGTCCCACAAGGAGGTTAAATTAAACTTGGTATTCCCCGCCAGAACTCCATATCATTGATGATGGCTAAGGCGGAGATTGCTGAGCTTAAGAGACACATAACACCATTGACATTAGCTAAAAAAAATATCCAATAAAATGCCGGCCGGCAAATGGGCGGCTATTTCTCTTTCTTTTGTATGAACAAATACACTAATTTTCCCCAATTCCAATATCCCCTTTTATTGTACTATGCAACCAACCCAAAAGGCTGAGGACTTGGCGAAATGGGGTGTGCATTTTCGAGTCGTAAAAACGGCGAAATGAGAGAGGAAAAAAGAGGGGGTTATGGAGGGGACCCAAAGTTGTTCAGACAAGATGGCGAAAACAAGCGAGTTGTAGCGGTTAACGGTGCTAACATCGGTAACGGGATTAAGAATGGCGGAGTTGGTAGTGTTAGTATGAAGAAGATCGGAGGAGATGAAATGGTAGACGGATGGCCTAAGTGGCTCGTTGACAATATTCCTTCTCATGTTTTGGCTGGCTTGGTTCCTAAGACCGCCGATTCTTACGATAAACTCGCTAAAGTTAGTTTCTTCTTCTTCTTACCTATTCCGTCACCTTGCAATTTTATATAATCATATGTATTGTCTCCAGGGCCGGTCCTAACATTTCGAGGACCCTAAACAAAACAAGAATCATGAGTCTCTTTGACAAAAAAAAAAAAATTTCAGTAAAACTGAAATATATTATAATTAATATTAAATAGAAATTACAGTTGTAAAGTTTTTTTTTTATCAATTTTATCATCTGACGCATTCAAATTGAATAATCCCATAAAAGTTTTAAAGCTCATTTACACATATATGAAAAAAAATTGAACCATTATAGTCGTGGACCCCAGATCGTCGCACTCCTGAACTATGCTCAGGACCATCCCTGATTGTCTATGTTACTTATAATGGTTGAATGTATTGATGGGTGATGCAGATTGGGCAAGGAACCTATAGTAATGTGTACAAGGCTAGAGATAGAGATAGTGGCAAAATTGTTGCTTTGAAGAAAGTCAGATTTGATACATCTGAGCCTGAAAGTATCAAATTTATGGCAAGAGAGATTATGATTCTTCAGAAGTTAGATCACCCCAATGTCATCAAGCTCGAAGGCTTAGCCACCTCGAGGATGCAATATAGCCTTTATCTCGTCTTCGATTTCATGCTCACCGATTTAACTCGAGTCATCTCCCGCCCCGGCCATAGGCTCACTGAACCACAGGTTCCCACTTGCCCACTTCAATCGAAAATTACGATTTTTCGGTTGATTTGCTTAAGGGCTACTGATTTGGGGGTGTTTGAAACAGGTAAAATGTTACATGGAACAACTGCTTTCGGGTCTTCAACATTGCCACGAGAGGGGGATTTTACACCGAGATATTAAAGCGTCAAACTTGTTGATAGACCGAGATGGAAGGCTCAAAATAGCGGATTTCGGGCTTGCTAATGTTTTTATTCCTAAACCGAAGCGACCCCTTACAAGCCGAGTTGTGACTCTTTGGTATAGAGCTCCGGAGCTACTCCTAGGGTCCACCGATTATGGAGTAGGCATTGATCTTTGGAGTGCGGGTTGCCTTTTGGCTGAGATGTTCGTTGGAAGGCCGATAATGCCAGGAAGAACTGAGGTAAACAACCTTTTTCCAGGATCGATCTTGATATTTCGAGAGTCCTAGGTGAAATAAGAAACAAAGATCTCTTTAATTAAATTTTTTACGTTAAATGTGGTGCCCTTTAATTTTTTTTTGTTTTTGAGTTATAAATTTAGCTCATTTATACTGAGCTGATTCAAAAAGTATTTTCAAGCTTATACACACGTATAAACATGATAAAATTTTTTTATAAAGGGATTGGTTGGATGCAGGTCGAACAACTTCATAGAATATTCAAGCTTTGTGGATCGCCATCGGAAGATTATTGGAAGATAATGCGGCTAGCTACGAGTTTCCGACCACCACAGCATTACAAACCGAGTTTTCAAGAAGCTTTCAAGGATTTTCCTTACTCTTGTTTTACTCTCTTGACCACTCTTCTCTCTCTGAACCCTTCGTATCGTGGAACCGCTGCTTCGGCTCTTCAAAGTCAAGTAGTAACCTCTTCTCTCCCTTTTTCGTTATTAATGCGCGGTTTTCGATATTGTTAAGTTTTTATTTCTTTGTGCTGACAGTTCTTCAGCTCAAGTCCATTGGCATGTGAGCTTTCGGGTTTGCCCATGGTGCATAGAGGCGATGATGACGAAAGTGAAACAAGCGAAAGAAAAAAGTACGTTGTAAAAATTCGCCCTAGGCAGTGTTTAAAGTCGAGCAACGACCCTCAAAACAGAGTCTATGCAGGAATTTTGAAAAAAATGGTAAAATGATATACTAAATTTTAATGGTGTTTTTTTTATGTCTCATAGGCGTAGGAGACCGAAAAAGCAACACTCTCGAGCAAGTCACGGGAGGAGTAACGCGACTACTCAACAAGGCAAAGAAGAAACTGAATCTTCTAAAGAGGTAACAATTTTTTTTTTTATATAATTTTTATCTTTTTTCATGTTATCATGAATAAAAATTTGACATCTAGCTTGTACATGAAATTTTAGTTGGAGAGGAATTCGGAATCAAATAGCAGTGCGACTACTGAGAAAGAAGTAAGAGAAATAACGCAAACTATTCGTCCATCGTTTTCGCCAATTCGTCGATCTCGCCAAGACCGAGCAATGAAAACAGAAGCTCATCCAAATGCATCCAAGAATATACAAAACTTTACTCTACTACAAGCTTCTATAACAGATATAATAAACCCCAATGCTGGTAAAAGTATGTCGAATTATCGTCGGTCTCTTTCGACTTTAGATTTTCGTACTCTAGATCCTGACAAGATATCGCAACTCTTTGGAGTGCTGGAGAAGGAATGAGCTGAATCAAAGGGGAAACTTGATGAGTTCTTTTTTTGTCTTTAAATTTCTGAGTGTTTGATTATTTTACTACATAACATTATTTTTTTAATTATTCCACTCAAAAACATTATATAATTATGATTTTCTTATCATATAATAAACTACTTGTTGAAAAAAGTTCAAATTGCATAATTGAGTATTTGAATGTTGTCTCTTTTGTATGTTGTTTGAGTGATTCGTTTTTTATTTTTGTACAATATGCGATATTATTAGTATTATGCTCGAATGTATACAGCTAATTGAGGAATATATATTTTGTAACAAAATTCTTATATTTTATATGTCAATTAATAGCTGTTTTATAATTAAGAACTAATAATCGATTGGTCGTCATTTCAGAAAAAGATATATTTTAAGCATAAAACAATTTAACCAAGATTTTAAAATAGAGAACTAAACAGTATCATGCATAAAAATTTAGAGAGTAAAGATTGAATGCCTTGTGATATAATATGTAAAAATTTTTAAGCTTTTGAATAAGAGAACTCGATGGCGACAAAAAAATAAAACAAAATTAAAGGATCATACTTTTTTTTTTTTAAATATGACTATGGCTTGTGTAATGTTGATAATCGGGGATATCTTGGATAATCTGAAATCGTGAAAATCATTGTCAGATTGAAATTTATTTGATCAGTTCACCAAACTTTCAATCGAATAAAACCAGAAATTATGTCAAGAACTAGAATTTGATATTTGCTGTGAATAAGGCAACCGAATTTTACAGTCTCGCTTTTTGCCAATTTCGTTTTAGTGAATAAATAACTAAAATGTCAACAGACACATTGTTTCGGATAGCAGCCATGTCCAATAGATATATTTTTTTGGGTTTCAGTTGTGTCCAACAAACACACTGTTTCGGTTCAAAATTCATTTTTCTGATGAATTTTCCAAAGAATGCGTACGTTCAGGAATAAAAAATTTTCGAACTGATCTGGCAGCTTGACCCGGGGCGCTGCCCCAGGACCCCCAAATCGTAATCGTAATCGTACCCAATTAAGTATGTACTCCGCACTTTCCCAATTTGTTCGATGAAACGTCACGATCACATTGATCAAAACTAGTCGATCCAATTACACTAAAATACTAACATGTGATATGCCAAAATTTGAGAGAAAACCAAATTACTTCAATAAATTTTATTATAATCACATATGTTTATGGAGATAATTTTTGTTCACATTGAATAATTGAAATGGGGGATGTTTTAACTTACAATGTTATCTTTTATCACACTTTTTTTGTAACGCGAAGATTATTTAATTTTTATATGAAGTTAATAGTGAGTTATACCAAACGCTATTATTTGTTTTATGTGTACAAAATTAAGACTTTTAACAGTTTGAAAATAGGAACTCGTAGGTTTGAGATGGTATATGGAAATTGTTGAACTGAAATGTAAATACAATTGGTGTTTACAGGTTATAACACCTCATTGTGAATTCTACAATTATATGACGTTATTTTACTTTTAATTTGTAGAATCAAGCACACATTGTTCAATATTTGATAATGATACATCAAATGAAAAGAGTAGCTGAGAGTAATTTTTTAGTCTAATGACTATTTCAAATTATGTGTCAAGTAACAATATAGAATAAAACATTTCTTGGAGATGCTTTTAGTTAGAATCTAGCGGACATAAAATTTATATGGTATGTCCGAAAAAAATGATAAATGTAACAAAAAAATAAGTCAAATGGACCAACTCCTTCAACTTGTCTCATTCCTCTTAATGTTCTCTAAACTTCGAAAAGTTTCTTGCAGTTTCGTAACTTATAAAAATTGCATAGTTTTGCCCATGAACTGCTATGTGTAAACTTCTAATTAATTTGAATTTTTAAGAATGATATTTTCCCGATTTTTCTCTCTTTAACCAAAAGCTGACATGTGACGTTCATATGCAAAGTGACACATTTTCGCCAAGCCGGAGAAGTTAAGCTAAAGCTCATGGTGGAGTAGGTAAAGTGCAACAAGTTGGTAGATGATGATGGATTATAAATAATAGGCCAAATGCATCATTGGTCCACTTCCACCTACTACTCCGTGATCTTCGAAAATGGCCACGTAGCTTCCTTATATTTTAAAAAAGGATCTTGTAGCTCCATCAACTTTCAAAAAATGTACTACTTCGCTTCCAGAATATCACCCATCAACTTTTAATTGGAGGGTGAAAATCAAGAAAAATGACAACCTTGAAAAGTCATATCAACTGGAAGCTAGCTACCATATGTCATTTATAAGCAAAATGTTGCACTCTTAAAAAATTGAGTGGGTTATAGGGTCACTTTGAAAATTCAAGGGATAGGTAAAATTTTTGTAATAAGGTGGAAGAACAATAATGCATTTATCCTCCGGAAACAATAGGTTTTTTAGTACAAGGATGTGGTAAATTTAACGTGAACAATAGTAGAGATGAGGGAAGTGGACATGATAAGATTTTTGGCAAAAAAGTAATATTATAAACCTAATTTTGTCACCTCTTGTCTGTATGCAACTCTTCATTTTGATTAAGCGGCTTCATTATACATTTTAACTTATATTTTATTACTGACAAGTGACAAGTGAATGATGACTAAACAAACACCAACAGCAACTTCTTTAAAAAAACCATATAACATATATGCAAAAATGGAATGACGTGTCAATCATCAACATTTTACACCATGCAACCCCAACCAAACACAATGTTACCAACTTAACATCATCATATAAAGTTACTGAAAAACAGAGAAAAATAACTCTAGGTTTTGGCTACAAGGGGTGTGTGTATGTATATATATATATATATATATATATATATATATATATATATATATAATTTGTACCCCACAGCTTGAACCAGGGTCCATGGCAATAGCGATAAAGTTATCGGTAGAATCCATTATCGCAGGATTTACTGGTCAACTAAAAGGTTGGTGGGATTTCTAATTAAATACAGAAGCTAAGAATAATATTCTTAACGCTATTAAGGTTGAAGGAAATCAACCTATTCTTGATTCTGTTAATGTGTTAATATACATTTTGATATTACATTTTTTAGAATTATCTTCCTTATTCTTTGAACAAATTACAAAGCAGTTTATGAATCTGCGCTGTAAAGATCCCTCCGAGTTTAAATGGTACAAAGATGTATTCTTTAGTGCTGCTTACACTAGAAATGGTTGTAATCAGGATTTCTGGAAAGAAAAATTCATTTCTGGACTTCCCAGATTATTTGCTGATAGAATCAAAGAAAGAATTAGGAACAAATTTAATGGAACTATTCCTTATAGCGGCCTTACTTACGGGGAAATTTCTGCCGAAATTATCTCAAAAGAAATGCTGTTATGCAACAAATTAAAAATTCATAAACAGATGAAATCTGAAAAAATGTCAGGAAAAAGAATCCTTGGCACTTTCTGTGAACAATTATGATATAATCTTATTAAGAGATCTAAAAGATCTATCCATAAAAATAAAAGGTTTTTTAAGAATGATCATAAAATTGATCAGAAATCTTTTAAAACTCCTAAAAGGAAACCTTTTAAGAAAACTTTAAAAGATAAATCTCCTAAAGGGACAACTAAAACCATTATCTGTTAGAGATGCGGTAAGATAGGACATAAGTCAAATAAATGACGTGTTAAACAACAAATTAGGTCCTTATCTATTGATGAAAGTCTGAAAGACTCCTTAGAAAAAATCATGCTAATAGCAACTGATTCTGAAAAAGAAGATTTTATCATAGATAATATAGATGATGAAACTCTAAATCAAATTCAGATAATTCGGATTGTGATGGTTGTTGTCACTATTACAAATCTCTTTGTTCATTAAATGGACTTATGGTTCTTACTAAAAGTGAGGACTCTTTATTAACTTTAATTGAACAAATTAAAGATCCTTCTGAAAGAAGATCACATTTGGAAAGTTATCTAGAGTCGGTTAAAAATCAGTAGTCTAATCTAGCCAGTACTTCTAGGTTTACTAAAGTAGAGAAAAAATTAGAAGAAAAAACTGTAGCCTATGATTTAAAAGAAATTCTTGGCAAGTTTAAAACCACTTAAGGGAAGGAACCTACAATTAATGATTTAAAATCTGAGATTAATAATCTCAAACGTGAACTAAAAGATCTTAAAGACCGTGTTCTAGTTTTAGAATCCACTAAAAATGATTTTGATTCTGAAGAAGAAACTTCTGAAGAATTATTACAACCGTTAGAAGATTCCAAAACTATAGAAGAATTGAAACTTCTTTCTTCTGAAACTAAAAGTTTCAAATATATTGAATTAATCAATAAAGTTATCACTTATAAGTTGCATACAAAGATTACTCTTGTCATCAACAAAGAATTTGTTGTCTCTACCATTGCTCTAATAGACTCTGGTGCTCATTTAAATTGTATTAATGAAGGACTTATTCCTTCAAAATATTTTACTAAAACCCTTGAGGAGTTACATACTGCTAACGGTGAAAAATTGGCAGTCAATGTCAAGTTAAACAATGCAGCAATCTGCAATAAGGGTTTATGTTTAGAAATACCGTTTATAATGGTTAAAAATTTAAATCAGACTATTATTTTAGGAAATCCTTTCCTTCATAGTCTATTTCCTATTAAAGAAATCTCTGAAAGATGTATTAGCACTAAAATTTCAGAAAAAGAGATAATTTTTAAATTTTTATATCGACCAAAAGCTAAAAGCTTAAATATTCTTAAAAAGAATATTTTTGACAAAGAAAAATTTGTCAACTCTTTAAAAGAAGAAGTCAACTTCAAAGTTTTAAAAACTAAATTAGAAAACCTTGTTTTACAAAAATAGATCACAGACTTATAGCAATTAGTGGAAAAGGAAATATATTCTGATATTCCAACAGCGTTTTGGGATAGAAAGAAGCATATTGTTTCTTTAACATATGAGCCAGATTTTAATGAACGGTTCATTCCTACCAAAGCTAGACCAATTGCTATGTCTCATAGGCATCTTGATATCTGTAAAACA